>JAHDVE020008560.1:0-31453 GCA_022606495.2 Halesus radiatus | reverse complement strand
TTTATTAAACACAATACATTTTTTGTCTAAATTATGAAATATCAGAATGACGCGGTACTACAACACCGAAAAGTAGTGTTGAATGGAGCGATACCAGGAAGCGAATGTAAACAGGCCCGGGTCTGTAAACGGAGAGAAGGCCACGAGCGTGCTAGCTAGTATACTAGGGCGTAGAAATAATGGTGTAAGTAGTAACAGTCACAATTCCAAGGTTTAACCTAAGGATATATATATATATTTTTTTTATTAATATTTTTTTGATACATACATTTATATAAACGTTGGTACAAAGGTTATGAAAATGTTTTTATATCCAATTATACATATATTTGAATACATTTATATAAATGTATGTGTATTGTATATATAGAAAAAAATCCCACATAGGCAAAGCCAGTGCTTCGTAAAGTATACCCAACTTGTGTAATAGTTAGTGGAAGTAAATTTTTTTTTTAAAAGAACCCAGGACCTCTCACCTACCAGGACAACGCTCTAATTACTGAGCTAATGAAACCTCTGCCTTTTTCAATATAATATTTTACTTGAGATTTGTTCAAAATATTTTTCTTTTAAATAACATTTTTTTTCCAAAAAAGACGATTGCACATAAATAATGATCTTGAGAAATTTATAAAAAAATAAATTCATAACATTCTGGAGGGAGTTTCCTTCCATAATAATGGATAATCTCTTTGTTGATTATATTAGAGAAAGGCTTTAACTTTGTGTTGCTGTTGATATTTTACTTCGCACGAAACACCAAACTACCGACCTGAGTAACACTAAAATATCCCTACTTTTTGTTTTACTGATTTGAATACTTCAAATATGGTTAGTGCGTGTTTTTCGATTGAATCAGTATATCCCATTCTTTCTTAACTACAATCAGTTCAAATGTAATAAATTAGTTCCGTGTTATATTGGGCATTCAATTACTTACCCGGGCTCGCTGAGGAACTAGACGTCATTTTGAAAATTGTGTCTTTTCAAAACTTTAAAACACATTGACTGCTCTAAGGATGGAGTCTGTACCTCACTATAGATAATCTCGGAGATTTGAATGTTTAAGCTTTTGTTCGTATTCCTAGGCGAGCGCTTTTTCTATTGAATATGCATTCATTTACAATGCAATTTCTAACTTATTCATTATTATTCCCAATAAAGTTTCTCGGGTTCAAATCCCGGCGTGGGCAAATAAGTCATTAATTAAAAATAATATATAGTAAATTTGTGGCACGTTTAAGAGTGGCAGATACTTTCACTATCGCCCTGGTGAAAGACTGCCACTCTCATTTGAAACGTTGCTTGAAATGCCATTAGCCGTATTTGGTGACGAGATCTGAATAGGTACTTCCCCGCCCTCCTCTTCCTCGCCTTCTTCCCCTCTCTACTACCTTAAGCCCCACAATATACCCCAATTGGAAATGCCATAGTATTGGTGACTAATAAGAAAAAACAAAAATTTGAGTATTTTCGTCATGAAGTTGCAAATAGCAAAGCCTTATTTCAAATGAATGCATGAATTACTTTGGAGCAGTGTTTGTAAGTTTCTAGTAATAATTGCAGAAGGCTCCACCGCGAGAGAGTGGAGCCTGGAGAGGAGTCTTTTGTTCTGATTTCAGACATTCAATTACAAGGGAGGCTTTGCCCCAGCCTTCCACAAGGCTCGTTCCATCAAAGGATGATTCCTTTCGGTTCAATAATTATCCGAGATGTCTTCAAGATGCTAAATTTTATAGAGAATTCGGCAAATACCAAACTTAAGCTATTTATTGTGGGAAATTCAATTACATCGAGAGACAAAGTACATTTTCTAAAACGTTTTAATATAAATATTAATAGTATTATAGGTTTCGTAGCCAGAATGAACACAGCATCCAAACAGATGCATTTCATGAATACAGCATGTTTTAAACATCGACTTCATAAAAGAAAATGTTAATCTCTATATATAAAAATGAATGTTTGTCTGTATGTTATCAATTTTATCGAAAATTAATCTACCGGTTTGGCTGAAAAGAGCACAGTTTATTCTTATTAGTACCGGGAAGGTTTAGATAGTATTCCAATATATAAAATTTAAATATTGAGGTTAGCCCATAGATATAACACTGGTTAGCCACAGATTACATATTCAAATGAGTAGGTTTGTTTGGGTAGAATATTAACAAAATGGAAAACAAAAGTATATACGTACTTAAGAGCTTTTTTTATTTAGATATATTTTGAAAAAATAAATGTTTGGAATGAAATAATTTTTTTTAATTTTTTTGTTTTTTTTTGTTTACAGATAGTAATAATCATCACAAGGCATTATTTTCGCTGTCAAATCAATCATGGCACCCAAACGACAAGCAAAAATTCACAACTTCATAACTTTATTCCAAGAAACCTGAGCAAGGCCGGGTGCACATCAGCTAGTACGTTAATATAATAAAAATAATCCAAAGCAAAACTTTTCTAAAAACGGTGTTGAGTATTCAGTTTTGATCATCGTGAACGTATAATATTCATTGCCTGTTTTTCGCTGACGTTTTTCATAGACGTTTCACAAAAGACATCACTGTCGGAAGCACGTGCACACACAAAGTGATTGGTGTTTTACCTTTCCTATGAAACATTTCTTCGTACTGCGCCCCTATGGATAACTCTCGATAAGCAGACAGGAACATAACGTTCAAAGTTAAAATGTTTGAGATCTTTTTGATTGTGTTCGCAATCGTGTTCAAAATCTGGAATTTTTAATTGTTTTATTCATTGGATATAAAAGGCTATTTTTTTAAATGAAGCAACACCCTTGCCAACCTACAAATCCTGAGGTCGCGGTATCAATTCCTGGCGTGCGCATGAACGCATTAAAAAATGATTTATCATTAATAAATTTGACCGGTCAGTAGCTGAGCTTACGTCGCGTCTGGGTCCAACCCAACCCAGCGTTGTGATTTAAATTTTTTGGTTGGCTAAGTCCTCGATTACGCTACAAGTAACATCTTCCACTTAATGTGATGGTAGCAGGAGATTTTCAAATATTGTTAAGTTACTCATAGCCCAGCAATTTTTGTCTTTCATAAAATAAAAATGTAAAATGAAAAATACGTATTTTTGTTTATATTTTCGTAGAAAGCAATTACTTTGTTGTGTGATATATTCATTAAATAAATCAAACGTTTTGTTTTAAATCACTAATTAATTTATAAATAATCACAAACCGGTTTCGTTTATATCATGCTTCATCGGGATAAAACTTAAAACTAACTTAAGTTTAAATATATTTTACCCCGATGAAGCCTGAAATAGATGAAACCGTTTGGTGATAATTTAAAAATAAATTGCTAGTTTTATTAAATAAATAAAAAATTATATATAATACATATTTTTTAAATAAGACATACAACGATATTGCACTCCCATGAGCTATCAACCAAACTCATTATGGGAACTGTACATTGGTACGTAATATCTGGTTTTACGAAGTTTTCAAAGCAAATATTTATATGAAAATATTAAAACAAAATATATACTCGCATAAACAACAGGAAAATAACACGAACAAAGATAGGTATAAGCTCGAAATCTACAGATGCTATCGCAAAATGTGTGTAAAAATAAATAACAATGTTTTATAAGAGAAAAAAAGTATACTTGTATTAGAATCTATAAAGTTTAGAGGGGCGGCTATCAGAGTTGGTCCAAATAGCATTCCAGTTAAGACAGTGCAGTATTCACGTAATACAAAAACATGAAACAATTTCGCTTTGAACACTATATTTCTGTTTGCTAATCAACAGTGGAATATGAGGGAGAAATTTGGTTTTTATTTCCTGAAAGTCGCTTTCTGTTTTGACACGAACCATAAAAAATTCAGGTCTTATTTTATAGTTATAAATTGCTATACTAGTCGCTCTGGATTAAATTGTGGCCTATATTATATACATGTTCGCTTTGTAACGCGAATATGAGTACCCCGTAAACCATTTTTTGGATGACCAACACCTCTGCCATGGTTCACCTTAAGTGGTTCGCTACGTTTGGTTATTTAGCATGGGTGCCAGGGTTCACGGGGTTCCAGGTCTTGATGGCGGATGCGTCTACCCACCAACTGGGTGGCGGGCCGGATCGGGAGAGGCCAGTATAAGGAGACCCTTTGACCTCTCCAACCGGACCCTCTCGACTCATCGCCTTTGCACTGCAGTGGGAGGGATAGATTCGTATGTCTGGCACTTCTGGACACACTGACCCCTAGGATTCCTACCCATCCAAGAACTTCCTCTCATTCCTTTTCTTAGAAACACCCTCTACACAGTGCCCCCAAATATAACATAGGCGATATGGGAAATTATTTTGCTCAGAGCCTCTGTGTGAACTCTATGTCAATAACAAACATCGTCTAGTGATACAGATACAGTACACGTATCAGTATCAACTTATATGCCAATAAATGACGGGTTGCCGGCAGTGAAATGAATGAAAAAATATATATTTCTGCAAATAAGCCAAAAAATCGATAAAAAAATCGCTTTTTGCATATTTGTAAACAACTGTAAGCGACAAGGGCAGTTTTAGAATTAACCTTAAAAATAACTCTTTATACTTTCATTGAATTCCACGATAAATATGCAATTACTGTAGATATTTAGGTTTGTATGTATGTACAGTTATCAGAGAACAAGGTGAAGAAGGTCAAAGTCAACATTTTTTAAAATTCTCCCCTCCAAAAATAGAGCGTTTTAAGCTCTCTGTTTGTTTTCATCTTCGACGCATTATTTCGCGATGCCTTTAACGATCCTTCTTTTAAGAAAATAAATCTAAAATTCGGGAAAATTCGGCCTTGGGGAGCGATTATTTCGCAAAGTTTAGTCACGAACCAAATATTCACGAGATTAAATAATGCAAAGATCTTCCGGTTTAATTCCCACTTCCGGAAGAAAATCACTTGACAGAACCTTTTTGCATACCACCGTAATTTATATAGCCACATAAATATATACATTTATTTAATTATTGAATTTATTAACGCCCCATTGGGTTTTTCCATTGAACAGTAGATAACATTATGTAAGTATAACAGTATTTTTATAAACAGCATAATAATAACTAGTAGTAGTATCATACGAGTAAGTGCATTCATGTTGTGGTTATTTAACATTGATATGCAAGTCATAGAACGCACAATAAAATTTGTGCCTAGTCAAATATGTTTTCAGGTTTTCACGGCCCAAAGTATTTTTTTGAATAGTTTTTGGGTTATTATGCCGTGTTGCGCTTCCTCCTCCTGTAGCCAACGTTTCGGAAAGCGTTACAGTATCCATTGTCAGGGCATATGCGTAGATTGTGGTGTAGTGCGTATTTATGTATGTCGAAATGGTACCGTGTTGCGCGCGTTAACCCTCTTCGGGTCGGTATTTCCTGTAACATCAAATACACTAACAATAATAATTTTTGTTATTATTACATTGAGTATACTAACAATAATGTACAGCAAATCTACTATATTATTTTAACGAATTCATTGTAAAGTGTTCGTTATTTAAAAAACATATTTGTGTGCACTGAAATTCGTACCCGCCACCTCTGAATTCGTGGGCAATCACCATAACTACTCGACTATGGAAGCAGTCTGGAAGAGTGATTAATTTTTTTTTTAACACACTTTCGTATGTAAAATTAAATATTTTTTTGTTTTTTTCATAGTTAAAACAGTTGCACACTAATATATCACGGATATTATGACAGATAACAATAAATAATATATAGTAAAAAATATAGATATAATTAAAAAAAATAGTACAAGTAAGTAAACATTTGTGTACCAATGATTTAACAAAAAAATAGTCAAGTAGTGACCGTAAAAGCAAAATGATTATATAAAGAATATATACATCTTTAGGGTCATCACTCAAAAACGGTCCAAAACATCACTTTGCTCGAGAAAAACTCGAGAAAAACGACAGAAGATTTTTCTCTAAATTCTATACGAGTACTTAGGAAAATGCATAAGGTTTCAAAATATAGAAATCGTGAAACTGTAGTATTTAAATTCGATGAAATATGTCCCAAAATATCTGAAAATGGAAACCGTTTTTTTTTACAGTAACTCCACACAGGAGGCCTTGAGGGAAATAATTTCCTTCGAGGCCTACATCATATTTGGGGATTCTGTGTGGGGGGGTCTTTTAGAGGATAGGAAGGAGTGAACCTGGGTCCTGAAGAGACCTGTATTGTAGAAGAGAGGCAACAGAGAAGCCGGAAAATCATTCCATAGCCGAGCTATTAAACTCAAGAACGAGTCGTTCTTGTGTTCAATAGTGTTAGAAGTGACACGTTCTCGTGTGGCAAATGTCAACCGTGTACAAATGTTGGGCGCGTGTTTGACGTATGACCCGACTGTGCACCAGTGCCGAAGGGATCAATGATATTCCGGTAGAACAAGGACAGCATTCCCACCTGATGCCTGTGCTCCAAAGATTGCAATCTGTTTGTTAAGATAGGCGAATCTCTCAAATGGACCGCCCGTTTCTGAAAACAATTTTGAATGTTTTAATTAAAAATCCATTAGGTATTTTACGTACAATTTAATTAATGTATTTTGAAACCTTACACATTTTCCTAATTACCCGTACATAAATTACATGTAAATCATTCATTGTATTTCTTGAGTAAACCCGAAAATTGTGTATTTTTGGGTTCTGATATTTGTTGATCCGATCCAATTATAAACATATTTGTGGTCTTAACATTTTACTAAATGAATTCATGAATTTTGATCACAGCTCTAACCATCATTGTCCATTTTCCATAGAATAATAATTTAACGGACCATCTCTTGTAACTTTAAGCAATATTTTCCACTTAATAAAAGCCTTTGTTTATTCTGGTATCGGGTAGGGAAATTCCAGGACACTCCCCTCCTTTAAATTTCTCCGTAAAAAAAAACGCTGACTTCGGGATTGCTCCAAAGGTTAAAAAATTTAAGTGAAAAGTAGGTAAAATATTTACAAGGATATTAAAACGAAACGATGTCAGGTGAGTAAATTTTTCATGGGTTGTTTTTTTTTAATATTGCTTTGTTCGATTTATTTTTAAGTCTACTGAACAAAATAAAGGATAACAGTTTTACGGAGGTATTTTTGGAAAGAAAAAAGGAGGAAGCGTAATCAGTTGGAGGTTAGATAAATATTATGATAATGTCACAGAGCAAATAATACATAGAGATGCCCTAACACGCAACGGGATAAACTAAAATAGGAAGCGAGCTAGGCGTGCTGCCAAGTAAAACATTTAGATTATTTAATTAAAACGCCAAGTAAAACAGCAAATAAGTAAAAAGGTTCGACTTGTTTACAAAAATCTAATATTTCGTAAGAGTATTTAGTTTTCCCTTTTTATAAATGTTTCGTACTTTGCTTACCGTAGTCAAAATTACAAAAAAACAGGCATGGACGGCAATCAACTAGGATGGTGCCAAAATGGGAGTCCAGCCGTTGAAATGGTACTTAGGGCAAGTCTATCATTTCTGACGTCAGTGGATATTGTAATGTAAATAAAAGTAGTTGAACAAATAAGTACAAACCGAATGAACAGGAGGAAACGGATGTGGAAGGAATAATTATTAAAAATTACCTGTTCCATTAACACTAAGAAAAATTATTGATCGTTTTTTATGTTGTTTTTTCACACAATAGTCCCAATTGGCCAAAGCCAGTGGAACTATTAAATTTATAGTATATTTCCTTCTAGACAGATTGGTGGGATATTTAGTGGCTCCTTCTTGTGTTTAAATACAATTATAAATGATTTTTTTGGAATTGTACGGCAAAATTATATAATATTCAATATTCGCACAAGTCATCTGATCGCATTAATCGATGGTGCGAGGTGCTGATGCTGGTGCTGCTCGGACTGCCGATGATGACGCAAACATGCAATTTAGTAGGGTTTTTATAAACAGATTTTTCCTTACAGAGATCACAAGACGCAATTGACAATAACGGTCAGGTATTAATTAAAACTACCATCATATCAAGTATGAGGTGCAAAGACGCCGTTCTATTTGTATAAAGAAGCTGTAAATTTAGAGACAGTAACTTTAAATGTTTCGTCACTTCATGACCAATAAGAAAATAGGAAATCAAAAAAAAAAATCATTCCCGTGTGGTTCAATCACGTCGATAGCACTGCGAGATAAAACAAATGTTATAAATCTTACACAAGATGGTGACAATAGTACAATACAAATCACGAAGTACATTGATAAACATAATGTTGCAAAATTGGAATCCTAAGAATCATGATTATTACGAACAAACGATCACGTCGGTTACACTAGGTCTTACTAAAAAAACACGTCTATTGCATTAACCAGAAAATTCGAATTTATTAAAGTAAGGCTGCACCCGATTAAAGTAACATGATGTGGAAACCTTCATGAAATTAATATATGTTATATGTTTTTCTATATTATATATTGAACATGGTATAAGCTAAAATGATACAGGTAATGAATAGCAAATTTTTTTTTTTTTTCTATATTTTCATATGAAGCGGTAACTTGGTGATGTGACATTATAATTTATAAAATAAAACAATAACTTTGTTTTACATCACTTTTATTTATACTTTAGCCGACCGGGTTTCGCTACTACCGTAGCTTCTTCAGGGCAGTTGTATACTGCCCTGAAGAAGCTACGGTAAAAACCCGCTCATGCTCATAAATAAAAGTGATGTAAAACAAAGTTATTGTTTTATTTTATAAAGCAAATTTTTAATTTCATCTCTCAAATATCATATTTATTGAATCGTTAGTTCATCTTTTTTCTACAAATTTTCTCTTTTCATCACTGTTATTTTTTTATTATAATTATTTTGAATTTACTTAATTCTTCCTTGCTTAACCCTTTCAGACCGGAATTAAAACTAGCAGTGCTAGAAAATATTTGAGGATTGATAACAATAATTGGTGAAACTATTAGAATTTTTTTGGCGTGCTTTTTTATAAATATTAGTTATTGCTACTTTAGGTCTTGGCGTGTTTGATATAAAATGACAAATTATGTATTGTACACATAAAAGGTAATTTTAAAGGAACATAATAGCTAAACAATCAAAACTAACAAAAAACATAAGGGTCAAACGGTTTTTTTTTAATTGTTATAGTAATTCAATTCTTAATTCTTGACCGATCAGTGGCTGAGTTGGCATCGCGTTTGGGTATCACCCAGGTGTCGTGAGTTCAATTCCTCGTCTGGCTAAGTCCTCCATTACGACACAAGAAACATCTTCCGTTTACTGTGATGGTAGTAGGAGATTTTCAAATATGGTCAGGTTATTCGTAACCAGGGAATATTTGTCTTTCTTTTAAAAAAAAAAAAAATTATTAATCATTTTTATTGAGATTTAAAAACCTCATTATAATATTTAATCATTGTAGAAAATATTATTAACATAACCTAAATGAAATATGAAAGCGGAAAAATTTTATTATTATTAAAAAATATTATTTAAGTTATTGTAATTAATTGGTAGAACTCCAGCAAATTTAAAAAATATATATATTTGATGAAAATCAATTTTAATGATGTAATTTTTAAGTTCTGCAAGTGTATCAGTTTTTAATTGTTGTTAATATTATGATTAACGCAGAGACAGCTGTAACATTAATTGAACACTAAAATACTTCCAAACTTAATAATTACATTATTAAAATTGATTTACTTGAATTTTTGTTTTAAAAAAATGTAACGATTTTAGTTATACGTTCATTTTCCTAGTGCATTATTCAATTAAAAAAAACCCATTGGTTGTTTATAAGTAGGTACTTGTTTTTTATGTTGGGATGATTATTGATAGTGATTTTTTTAAATAGAAATTTAACGTAAATCAAATTTAATAATGTTACTTTTTAGTTCCGCTAGAATTTTAGTTTTAATTATTGTGACAGCTGTTTCGGCGTTCAACGCCATTTTTAAACTACGGTTAATCTACATTGCGACGATTCACTTTTATGATTTTATTTACTCCTGCCCAATCATAATTTGGAGGGTGTTTAAAATTATTTATTACCGTTAAAACCGATTTAGTTAGAAAATAATTAAAATTCTCTTCTCCGTGATGTACTTACATTTATAATGTGTTTTCCCCGTAGTTTGTGAAATGAGAATGTTTTCATAATTGATTTTTTTTATGTGTTATATTGTTTTGGTATTGTGAACATACTGAGAAGTGGGGAATAAATCGTTTTCCTTACTTTATTCAATAATGTTATATTAGTACCATTCGTTCGTTTATTAATTTCTATTTGTTCAGGTAAATTTAATCTAAGGCCCTTTCTTTCTTTAATAAGAGTTTAGGCTCATTTATGTCAAGCACGAAGAGAATATTCAATAAGAGATGTTCTACGAATTTTTCGAACTCAATAATGACATTATTAAATTTTATTTTCATTATACTTCTAAAGAAAGTTAAATGGAGTTCTACGAATTAAACACAAAAGAAATTAATTCATGATGATGATTATTGTATATTTTTGTATTATTATTATTTTTTTTTTTATGGCTTTCACCCATTAGGGACGATCATGGCCATATTTAATCAGTGAGATTTTAATAGTACAGAAAAATTAGTTACTTTTAAACAAGATATAATATTTGGCAAACAAAATTGAAGCAGATAAGTTAAATAAGTTAAACAGCATAAACTTATGTGTTTTTAATCCCCAATGATTTAAATTATAATGCCATTTTTATAAATGTATTTTGCTAATAAACTGTTAATTTGAGGGGAATTGAGACTTAGAAGGCAGGGAACACTGGTATAGAGATCAATTTTAAGTTTCACCAATTCATGCATAAAGTTTGGAAATTGGTCATTGATAGAACACTCAAAGAAATTATGGTCCAGAGTGTCCTCTGACCCACAATCACAACAAGGCGAGCTGACTATATGGAATCTGGCGAGATGACTAAGACAACAAGTGTGGCCTATTCTCATTTGAGTTACGGAGGAAATATATTTTTTTAGCATGCAAGTGTATTTATGAAACCAGGGCTTGACAGGATTAAACGGTTGTATTAATGAGTACTGATGACCTTTTGTTAGAGAAGCTGTTTTCCATTCAGAGGATCATTGGAGTTTGTATTTACTTTTTAGAATATTGTATTATTTTTATACACTTTTTCTAGTGAGGCTAATAATTTAAGAGTAAAATAGAAAAAAAATATTAATATAGGTAGAAACAATTAACTTAAGAAACCCTTCAGAAATTTTCCAGAGGTTTTACTTTAGACAAAGGCAATTTTAACATACAAACGTAAAACGCATTCATGACAATGCATCGGTTTTACATTGCAACGCAGAATTGTTTAGCTTCGCCCAAAAGCTTGAGACAATTTCCATTAGATTATACAAATGTACAGGAAGGTACTTAAATTATGAAAATAATTTATTTTTCTATCTCCGCTGTTATCTATCTGTCATATTGGTAGTTATGAGAACAAAAATACGATGTTTAGGTTGGTAGCATTGAGACGGGCTGGTCGGCTGGGCTGTCTATCGTATAACTTGAACTTGTCTGAAGTCTGAAAATAAACGTCTTATAAAGAAATCGTCTATAATTCAATTACCCTAGAATAGACACATTAGCCGCCAATCACCACCCAAGAGTACAAATTGCCTAAAGTCAGTGTAACTATGGCAATCTCATTTACGGTATATTGATATAATATTGTGAAGGAGAACGATTTGGGAGAAAGGAAGATTTTGGTAGTACCTGGCAATTTAGATCTGTGGCCGGATTCCGATTCTTTTCAAGGATGAGATATTGTCCTTATCCTTAGGTACATAGACTTTTTGCTTAACTTCAGGTCTCGTTCTCTCGGATAACAGATGTCATCCAGCGAAAGATATCATTGAAAAATATCTATATTTTCGATAACATATTTAATCAATATTATAGTAAGTATTTTTGAGTCGGATAATAATAGTATTAATTAACGAATTTGCTATGTTTGTAAGGTGGGTAACTTTGGTAAAAGTCCAAAATGTCAGGTAAAAGTGATTCAATATCTAAAAATTACATTAAACTGCACGTGTTAAGTATGTGTGGCGCACGAAAGTTTTAAAGATACTGTGATAATTAAATTGTCATTGACATGAAATTGGAACCTCAGTTAACCAAAATGTCTTTTCCCTAAGGATAAGGATAATGCCTTATCCTTACAAATAACTGGAATCGGACTCCTTGTTACTAACCATGACTAATCCCGCAATTTTAATAAATATTTAGAATCTTCCAGATTACGAATGGCCGCCTCTCACTAGGGCGATAATGGGAGAACATACAACTCTAGAACGTGGTACATATTCTTATCAAGTATATCAAATAACAAGAAAGTTTCACATGTAGCCCCATTGCATTTGTTGTCAAGTACTCGATATTTTATATTTATTTCAGCTAGTGGTAACACAGAAGGGTATTGTCATTGATCAAGGGGATTAACGGGAGGGGGCTGCAACGGGCAGCGATAGGGCGGGCGCCCTCCAAGGCAGCTCTGTGGTTTTTAGCGTCAAAGACCACGATCGCCTTGATATTCATTCCTGTTTCAGAGACCAATATTTGCTTACCTGATATTCTGAAAGTGTTTAATTAGAACTAAGGTTGCATTTTTTGCAACTCAATGTTATTTTATCAACTCATTGATTCTCATCTCCTGTCTGCGTCCTGTGATCTTCTTCTGCACTTCGAGATTACCACATGTGGCCGAGGTAATGTTTACTTTGATTTCATTATAAGTTTTGGTCTATTTACGGTCCGTTTTGGATCTAATTTCGAATCAGTAAATTAGTTCAGTTGGAATGCTGTATGGTAGGATATTGATTGAAAGGGTAGAAACGAAATCAAAAGATAAAATATAGGATGTGCAAGGTGCATATATGAGCGGAAGGGGGTGTATGGATCAGATTTGATCGTTGCGTATGCTAATACAGAACTTTCTGGCAAAAAACCAAAAACTCTTCTGTGCCTTTGTAGATCTACGACCTACGAAAAGCGTACGACCGAGTTGATAGGAAAAAATTATGGAAGGTATTGTCCAAGTATGAAGTGAATATGAATCTCATACAGGCAATCGCGTCTCTGTACGACGAAAGCGTTGCATGTGTTAGAGTAAGCGGTGATTTTACCGAGTGGTTTGACATCACAAAAGGTGTTAAGCAAGGCTGCGTTATGTCACCGTGGTTATTCAAGTATGCAAGAATTGAAAAGGGTGGGCTTGGACGCGAAAATGAGTAATCTGAAAGTATGTTGCCTGTTGTACGCTTAAGATGGGGTGCTGATTGCTAACAGTATGGAAGATTTACAGTCCCTCGTATCTAGGATGAATGAAGTATGCATGAAGAACGAGCTAATGATGAATTTAAGTAAGTCTAAAGTCATGGTATTTGAAAAAAAGAGTACGAAAACAGTGTGCAATATAATTGTGAATGACGAATACTTGGAGCAGGTCAATGAGTTTGTATATTTGGGAAGTATATTTACGAGAGATGGAAAGACTGATAGGGATATTGAAAGAAGGATGAATGCAGGAAACTCCATTATTGGAGGACTGAACGTGGTTGGCGCTAACAAAAAGTTGTCCAAAGAAGCGAAGCTATCAGTCCACAATGGAGTGCTGATACCAACCCCGATGTATGGCAGTGAGGCATGGAAGTGGCAGAGGAAGGATGAAAGTAAACTGAATGCCGTAGAAATGAGATCTCTGAGACAAATGTGTGGTAAAACCAGGTATGATCGTGTGAAAAATATTGAAATTCGTAAAGAATGCAAAGCTAATGTAAGCGTAATGAGCAAGATTAAGAAAGAGACGCTTAGATGGTTTGTGCATGTGGAGCGAATGAACGAAGAAAGGAGTGTAAGAAGAATGTATGACGCCAATGTGGATGGAACAAGAAGCCGGGGACGCCCGAGGAAGACATGGTACGATCAAGTGAATCGAATACTTGAGTCGGGCCTTGTCAGAATTTGAAATAATAAAAGAGAATGTATGAGACGATGTATGAAAGTGAATGAAGCAAGAAGTGTATGCCCCTGCGGGGAAACGGAGTGATGGTTAGTTAGTCAGTTAACTCCTACATGCGTTCACAAAGAGATTCACGGCTTTTTTTACCTAAGCGTAGATTCTTTACTATTCAATACAGACTTTCTTTCGAGGCATTTTTTAGAGCAAAGGAGAAATATTTGTATTGTCTTATCTGTTTTTGTATACAAACATCCTGTAAGCGGTTTTTTTTTTAATTGACCATATACTAATTGCAAACACGGTGAATATCTCCTTATTATAATTATTCTGAGTGATTGTTATCAGTGATTTAAGATTTAGATTACAGACGGGCACGGACTGATCCGCTTTGCAACAATGAAACATTTTCAAAACTTGCAAACTTATCCAACTTTTGTCGGGAGTTTGTAACAAATGTCAAATTCTCTGTCATTCAAAGTTTGAACTGTGCGGGTTTCCGCGATTTCCGACAAAACATTATGAAACGAAAATGACTTTTCTAAAGGATTATTCTTTTGATAGCGGGAAATAACGTCCTGGAAAAAGCCAAACAAGACAGATCGATCAATGACAACTTAATTGAAAAGCGACGGACTTTGGGAATTCGACGTCAAAAAAGTGTACAAGGCAACCCTCTCTGTTTCCTGCTCCCGACGCTCCTGTCACATATTAGGATAACTCCAGTCATCGTGTCTCTCAATCAACGATGTTTTTTTTTACTTTTAAAAACAGATTTACTTTTGAGACTATGGATCAGAAGTTCTCAACTTCATTTTTTTAATGTGTTTACCACGAAAGAATCACATCTGCTCCCTAATGGACAGAACCAGTAGGACTATGGTATCCCCAATTATCATATGTTGGGAGGCTGAAGGATTTAGAGAGGGGAAAGAGATGAAAAGGGGAAGATTGAGAAGTATCTGGATTTTTCAAATCTGTTTACTAAACAAGACTAAAGCAATTTTAAGCAACGTTTCGATTTTGAAAGGTGGTCTTTCTCCGGAGCGGTACATATATTTTCATTTTTTTTGTTTTTATGCGTTTAAATTTAAGTATAAATAATGAAGGAAAGCAGAAGATATATTATTGTATTATTATTTGAAATAACTACAAAGCTATTAATATTTTACCGACGTTCATGAATTAATTTCCATTAATATTTTATACGGTGTAAAAGTTTCTTGAAATTTGAAATCAGTCGTATTTCTCATAAGTATTCAATCAGACAGCATAGATTTTTATAAATCTTCAGTTGTGTATGTATGTTTTATCAATTTATTTCTTTCTTTTTTTTCATGTATTATATACTAAAGAAAATTGAAAGGTTCTTTGATATCAATATGAGAACATTTCCCATATGTTTCTCTAAATGTGATAATTAATTTTTTGTTTATTATCAAATATGATTATTACAGTAATACATATATGTTTTTAGAGCTTCTGTTCACTTAAATCGTGAGCTGCCTAAATTAATATTTTGGCATATTTTATGCGCAAACGCTAGATTAGGTAGGTTTGACGTCAAATCTAACTTTTGTTTTTTTTTGTGCGAAATTTATGTAGCATACACACACAATTTATGAAAATAAAAGTGTGTAATTTCAGTAGGTAAATTCTCTCAATGTGTAATTATGACTTCGTACAATGTAATATTGATACTTGAAATTCACGACTGCATTATTTCATCATGGCACCCTATCACTCTGATGGATGAAAAAAACCTCCGATAGAAAATAAATGAAAAAAAAAACAAAAATTGAAGAAGAAGATGAATTAAAGAAGTGAATAAATAACAGAAGGAGATAGAGAATAAAATAATAAGAAAGAGGTTTTACGTTCAGGACTGTAATGATGATTGAGGTTAAGTCAGCTTTTTTAGTTCTTTCGTCGGTGCAATTTCCCCTTAGAAACTTAATCCTCTGGTTGAGACCAATTATTACCGTGATGGATTCGACTTGCCCAAGTTTAGCCATTCCGGGGCTGAGTTACTCTTGCATTTGCACAATATGCAGCAGCCTTGGTTACGAGTTATGATTTAACTGAGTTGGGGGAACATGCCGCAACCCTGTCGGTTTTAATAGTACGGGCAATAACCTCAGGGATAATATTGTATATCCATTTATTAAACACGAGAGAATTGTTTTGATGTTGTAAACAAACATATATTCAAATTTTGAAATGGGATGTTTGATAATATTGGAAAGCATCATTTCGAAGCCTTTAAAATGTTTATAATATTAATGTCTATTAATCGTTCATCCGGGGGGAGATTTGTGGAAAACAAAACGCTTGAAGGCGCTGTACAATATAAGTAACTAGTAGTGGCATGCAGTACATAAAGATTGAAAATATGTGTCTTCCCTAAGAAAAAAAAACCATCAACCATCAACCAATAATATCTAAACATGGCATTTGGATCTTAAAAATGACGCCCGAACAAAAATGAATTTGTTCCCGAAATCATTTATCAAAGGGATAGCGCATTTTCTCGTAGTCAAAAGAAGCATTGCTTGTTACGTTTTGTTGGTCTACATCATAGGTTCCCAAACTTTTTTTTCCCGTGGACCTCTTTGCCGTTCTTTAATTTTCCGTTCATCCGCTCTGCATGCCCAAACCATCTAAGCATCCCTTTCGCTTACATCAGCCTCGCATTCTTTGCGAATCTCAACATTTTTCACACATGGTTTTATCACACATTCGCCTCAGAGATCTCTTCTCTACAGCATTCACGACCTCACTGCCATACATCAGGGTTGGTATCAGCACTCCATTGTGGACTGTTAGCTTCGCTTCTTTGAACATTTTTTTTCTAACGCTGACCGCGTTCAGTCCTTCATTAATAGAGTTTCTTGCATTTACCCTTCTTTCAAGACCCCTATCAGCCTTTCCATCTCTCGTAAATATACTTACTAAGTACACAAACTCACCCACCTGCTCCAAATATTCATCATTCACAATAATATGTGAAATAACACATTCAAATTTACTTTAATATTTTTCCCATTTTCGAACCTTCAACCTCCGGATTTCAAAAGCGTACATAATAATTTTAAATAAAATATTAAAACGAAGAGAGTCTCGTCTCATACCAACCAAATAAACACACCTGAAAATATATGTGTAAAATAGGTAGAATAACTTACTAATATAAAATTCCATGAATTGCAGCTTTAATTGAATTATTACCTCAAACTATTGTAACAGTAATTGTAACCAACCTGTACTGCTGTTTTATGTATATATCTTTTAATTTTTTATTTCTTAATCTATTTAATATTTACAGATGCATTGATATTTCTGATATTTACGTAATAGTTATATTTTTGTAATATTAATGTTTTTATAATGTTAATATTTTTAAAAGTATTGATGTTTTTATAATATTGATATTTTTATAATATTGATACTTTTATAATATTGGTACTTTTATAATTTTGATATTTTTTATGATATTGACATTTTTATAATATTACTTAAATCGATGTTATAAAATTGGACTCTAGTATCTCAATAACAAATCTGTAATGCTTTTACAATTATTTTTTCTCTTTAATTTTTTTTTCTCAACTTATGTACAGCACAAGATGCATGCGCCTAAATATAATAATTTTGCCCTACATTTGTATGATGATTGTAATTTATTGTTGTATTATATTATATTGTTGAAATAAACTCCTGCTGACAAGCTACTTGCAGTGGCTTAGCGGGTATAAGTTCCCACTGTATATAATTAATATTATACAATAAAAAATTAAAAAATAATAAAAAAAATAAAAATATATAAAAAAAAATATATATGTATATAATTTAATGTTTTTTTTTTTTAATAAAAGTGGATTAAAAACAATGTGACTTGTTATTTAATACAGTATTTTAGTGATTATTATTGTAAGATTTATGTCCTTTTCTTTTTCCACAAACTTTTTCTTTTATTATTAATACTATTTATATTAATAACTGATAAACAACTTTACACAGCTGATTCGTATTATAAATTAAACAATATTTGATTATATTATTTAAGCAAAATTCCCTCACCCAACATTAGAACTCTCATAATTCATTATATTTAATACCCCCCATATGGGCTTTTGGATATTTTGTTATAAAAATTCAAATCGCAAAATAGATAGCCTTCACCAATTACAACAACTAAAATTTAATTTGAGTCAGGAACAAATTCAGCAATAACATCGTGTAAGTACCATTCCAAATAATTAGAAACAGAGGTGAACATATAAACATATCTTATTCAATTTTTAATTATTAATTATTTTTATTGAGATTTAAAAACATCATTTAATATTTAATCATTGTAGAAAATAATATGAACATAACCCAAATGAAACATGAAAGCGGAAAAAGGATGGAAAATAAAAATAATATTAAGTTGGTTAAGCGGTTGCTCCGGATAGGCAGGAGAGGTCCTGGGTTCGAGTCCCAGACCCCAGTCCGAGTACTGAAATCTTTTTATTTTCCGTCCTTTTTTCCGTTTTCATGTTTCATTTGGGTTATGTTTATATTTTCTACAATGATTGCATATCTTATTAATAAATGTTGAGGATGTATGCAATAATCGTCTTTTTGTATTTGTTTTCCGTGCAGTTGAACATATCTACTATGTTTGAAAAAGTATTATCTTCTGCGTGAAGTCTAGGTACAAGCGAATTTTTGAATGACTCCGTCGGGAAATTATTGTCACAATTTAATAAAATTTTAGGTGGAGTAGTTCAAGTTGGAATATTACATTTCATTAAGCTGAATATATCACATGTTACGGAGAGGAATATTATCACATATTAATTTGCTAGCCATGCTTTGACAAGATATCTTAAATTAAAAATAAATAAAAGAAACTAATACATATTTCGTCAATTTCTGTTTTCGCTCTGTGCAAATATAGACAACTTTAATCTGATTCATGCTAGGCAAACCATCGCTCAAATCTCAGACATTTCTCAATGATCTGTAAGTTGAAGCAAAGTCTGCAACTAATTTATGTCAATATGGATTTACCGCTGTTCGAATATTTTAAATTGTCATGCGTTATTTGAGTAGGCATCCAAACATATAAATATTATTTTTGATTTTGTCTAACGCGTTTATTCCAAGGTACGTGACATGCCTTTGGAATAGAGTTTGACAAACAAACACTTACAGTATAACTTTTTATACTTAACAAAAAAAACGAGGGCGCTGCGATCGTTCAAATTATTTAAAATGGGAACACCAAGATGTCTCGTATGAATGTATTTAAAAAAAACAAAATGGTCTAAATGCATTTTTTTTAACCAAAAGGTGATTAGAAATTAGTACTACTTTCCTAAAGGAGATGATTCTACAATATATTTTAATTTATATATTTACATTTACACTTATTTTATCATTTAACGCTTTGCATATAATATAATTACATGGAAATGCAATATTTGTAGTTTCAAAATTCAACGTAATTTTATTAGATATTAGATAAATAAAAAACAAAATCAAAATTATAAATAAAATAAAAAATATTAATAAACCGAATTATATTGTTTCGCCTTGTTTCTTTAAAAATAACCGCCAAACTCGAATGTTCAAAAAATTGAGTAAGAGAAACAAATTTCAAGTGAGTGCCTTATTGGTGACTAGTAATGAAAAATTCTAGTTCCACTTTATAAAATGTGTAGATTTTATTGCCAAGCTATACGTAAAATATAAAAATAAAAACCGAAATGATAATATTCAAATGGAATACAATTTTTGTGACAAGCTACAAGCAAGAAGTCGGATTACGTAATTGATTTAATAAAAATGTTTCCCTGTATAAAAGAAAAATATAAAAACAGTATAATAAAACAAAAGACGATCCGTTAAATTAAATAAATTTAATGTATTCTATGTTACCATTAACTATTGTTTTTCATTTTATTACTTTTATTTTTATGTAATTATCATTTTATAATTTTTTTTTCTCATTTTCTCTTTTATGCTTTTTTCTTTAATGTTTTTGTTTTCACCTTGTCTCATATTGTTTATTTTTATAATTTAACCTTTTTTTATTATATTGATTTGTCTATGTATATTTGTATATATTTCATGTAATATGGCAGACTGGTTTTGAAATAAATAAAATAACAATTCAAAATTTCAATGTTAACTAACTAACTAACTAACTAACCATCACGCCGTTTCTCCGCAGGGGTAGGCAGAGAGGACGGACCGCCAAACAACTCGATCTTGGCATACACTTCTTGCTTCATTCACTTCCATACAACGTCTCATACATTCTCTTCTGTTATTCCGACTTCTAATATGGCCCGACTCAAGTATTTGATTCACTTGGTCGTGCCACGTCTTCCTTAGACGTCCCCGGCTTCTTCTTCCATTCACATTCGCGTCATATATTCTCATTACACTTTTTTCTTCATTCATTTGCTCTACATGCCCCAACCATCTAAGCGTCCCTTTCTTAATCTTGCTCACTACGCTTACATGTCAATGTTTATGTGGTAATATTCAGTACCTACCAAATAGTTGGGTGTGTTTAAGTAGCGCCAGTATTCTAAAGAACAAAGTGTTTTTATACGTCAAATCTTAACAATTTAATACAGCTGTTACGAATATTTTTTTTATTCTTACAACAACCATTCAGATACCCATTATATTGTTATCATATTGACTTATTTCTTACCTTCTTCATAATAAAACAACTGAATGAACACCGTCTGTTAAAACTGTAAGGAGTACCTATTGTAAATAGTTACCTTATTCATTCAGTAGCCACATTATTATCTCAACGCTGGCAACACTCGCGACCAGTCTCACGGCCGCTAGCGGAGAGCACGTGGCGTTTCTCCATTCGGTTTCCCGACACTCTTCCGCTCTCTAAAAATCATGTATTTGTCTATAGCTTGACCACAAGCAAAAAACCGTGCGCAGACCCAGGTCTCTTGCTACGCGCAGACTGGGCGGAACTTATTAGTATTTCGCCAGCTCTCGTAGGTGACAGTTATGTGCTGGAATACGAAAAATACAGTTTTATCCGTACAGTATTTAATAACGTAGCAATCAGAAAGTGAGGCAACAGATAAATCAACTATTCGTGGATTAACTTCAAATCCCAGAAGGGAAACACTTAGACAAAACGAAAAATATTGTGAATGATTTTCGTAAGAAACAATATACAAAATCCGACATTAAAAAAAAACCAGGTGATCTTAAATGATTGCATATTTTTAGATATCTGCAGAGATTACGCAATAGAACTTCTCATAAAACCAAGATTTCGTTGGAAAAATTATCAAATAAGATATAAATGCTAATCGATAAAACAGAGATTGGATATTCTTGGATGGATTGGGTTTTGATAGCTGTTTCAAAGTAAAGAGTGACGGGTGACTCGAGTGTGTAAAACGGATTTTCCATGTGGCAGTCCTTTTCCGCACCCACCTCCGTTCCGGACGCCACTAGGGGAAGGTTTTTTTCTATTTGTGGTCGAACTATAATTATATTATAATATACGGATCCTTCGATATTCATATTTCATATGAGCACTTACTATAAAACTACAAGTATCAAAATGCATTTCACAGTAAATATTTTCTCAGATTGCCATCGCTTCAACTAGGCGTCTCAAGGCGTTCTAACTGCATTGCAGGCCCAGCCTCTCCTCGCAGAACCTCTGCAGTTGCTTTCCCCAACTAAGTCTAAGTGGCCTAACTGAACGTATTTCCTCTGGAAATTTGGCTGAAAGTAAATAATTAAATAATTAAATAAAGTAAATTGCACCCCATGTTTCCATTAATAGATAAGGGGTGAAGTATTTACAAATCAATAGTAAACATTGAGGGTGAAAAGGTGAAGACCTTACAAACGGCACAAAGGAGACAAATAAACACCTTAAAACGAAAATCAGCACCGTTATCAAAACATGGAGTTGAGAACACTACGGAGGGACCTAAAAAATATCTACGTATTAAAAAACATTTTAAGCACGGTTGAAATCGGTTACAAATTACTTTTTTTTTAGTATTCAAATTGGTAATATTTTATTTATTTTTATACTAACGGACGATTGTTAAAATACACAACACGAAATCAGATAAACAAGAGCTACAGTAAAATAACAGCACATACATAATACCTGAATGAAAAAACGACAAAATATATATTTGAGAGAATATTCAAATCAATGCATGAACGAGATTTTGGTAGAGTCCGTGATTTTAGAATGATATTCTTCGAAGTTTATTTTCGTAAAGCCTGACAAAATTCATTTAGACTCGTACTTAAAATTTCATTTCCCTGGCTTGAGTTATAAGTGATTGATAGGTATGTATACGCAGCGGCGTAGCAAGGAATTTGCGGGGATTTGAGCAGATTTAAAACTCATCTAGCACTTTCCTACCATGTAAGTGTATGCTCGTTTTTACAAGCTTTGTCCTTGAAATGTGCACATCCACTATTTGCTTGAATACATTAAGTAATTCTAAATGTCTAAAAATGAATAAAAATTCAAACAGAAAGCTATGGCGACATGAAATTATATTTTTTTCTTTGTCTACGCGACCATCTTCAGCTCCAGCGTCATTTTTTTCATGATCTACTATGTTTGGAAAATTTCAATTTCGCTGTGAGGAACATAACGAGACGCCATATAGTTTAATCACTAAAATTGTTTCATTTCCTCCCAATACAGAAAAGATACGGAGCAAGCTGGGTTATTTAGATTATATGAAATCTTGCATTCTATAAAATAAAAAAAAATTGCATATGGACCATTTTTCACTCTAGCAATAACTACTACAAATGTACTTAGCAATAAGGATTAGAAAAATAAGAATAATGGTTTGAGTAATAATAGTTATCCTGAATTTGACAACAATATTTTAGAAAAAAAAATATTCCCCATATAAATAAAGGTCTAAAAATTGTACATACACATACAAGTGATTTCCCATTAGATACATTTGAAATTTAAGAGTTAGGAAAAGTGTTAATAGCAATTTGAATATTATTAACAACCAAAAAAACCGATCTCTTAAATTCACAATTCACAATTTTTATTTGTAGGCCTTAGTTGTTCCCTGATTTTGTTTAAATTTTAATTTTCTAAAATAAATGTAGTAATTAATATTATGAAATTTTTGTTTATTTTATTTTTTATATTTATGCTCACTTTTTTACCATCCCCCATCACCTATTTTTGTGTTTGTGAATACCTTTGTCATTATTTTTCACTACGCTTTGTATCTTGATGAGGAAACCTTTACTTTCGGAAGATGTTGATATTTATTTTACAAATAAATTAACTTATATTATTTGGTTTTGTTTAATTCATAGAACTAGATATATATATATATATATATATATATATATATATATATATATTAATGACGTTATTATTATTATTATTAATGACGTTATTAAGTTCGGTATTAAGTATTTTAGTTTTTCACCGAAAATAAATCATTTAATGCACCACAAAAATTGAGATTGGTTGGGGATAAATAGAATCTTATAAATACGTACGTGGCCTAACCTGTAATGGTCTAACCATCATCATTTTCTTTTAAAGGAACCCTGGAAAATATTTTTTTTATATGCATAACTTTCATGCTAGAAAAGCTTAAGGGGGCGACATCTATCGACTTGTGGAGAGTTTGATTACAGTGAATTATAATCCAATAATTTTTGATTCATAAAACTCGTTACAACATAAAACCACGAGATGGCAGTGGGAAGAAGGCGTTCCCTCTTATAAATAAACATCACAGGATTGGGCCAGATCTACGAAAACGTTACCAATCAAACGAGCGTTTTACATAAACAATAATTAGTGGTGACAGGACAAAGGAAATATTAATTATTTATGTGAATCGAAAGGGTTCAGATCGACGGCCTATAATGTAAATATTCCACCAGAGGGCGTATAGGACGAGAAGAGGTCGTGAACTTTAAAGAAAACATGGGTAATGCAGAGATGAATAACCATTGAAAATGGAAGTAGGAAGTAAAAATAATACGCAAAATGTTAATTACAAAAAAAAAAACTACAAAGTGATGATTTATCTTGCACGGGGAAAGGTGTGTTTGCATTAGAATTTAGACAGAAAGACGTGTCATGTAAGGCTAAGCGGAAAAACAACGAATTAGAGAAAATAATTCAGAGAACAATAGCTTCAATAGATGAAAAAGGGAAGAAACAAGAATTATACAGTATGGAAACTTCGGCAAACTTAAGAGGCGATTTAGGCGGGACTAATGTGAAATAGGAGTACAATTTTCTAATTTCAGGAACGTAGATAATTACAAAGGAGTGAAACTAGACTGATTTTAGGTGATAAAAGGTATTAATTGAGTAGATTCGGGACATCAGATATTATGAAAATGTAGATGAGAAATGTATCAATCAATTATAAAATTTAAACTGAAGGAATTCAATAGAAATATTGAGATATATGGACTACTACTTTGAATATAGTTCGATACATTTAGGTAAAATTTTGAGGTTGTCAATGACTAATGTAAACAAGGCGACAAGAATTGTGTATTTAAGCGACCAGATGAACATGAAACTCGGGTGATAGAGAGATAAACAAACAATTAAGTTTATACAGGGAAGATAGGAATATTTATTTAAGGAAAAGTAATAAAAAATAATGTATTTTCGATGAACATTGATTTATATCGGTTTTTTGTAAAAGTAAGGGTTATTACCCATAATAAACAATAGGCTAATGTGATATTGAGTTAGAGTGAAATGGAAAAGGGGGAGTGGCCAGGAAAGAAGTGAACGAACTCATATCTACCAGGTTTGGGGTAGGTAAATCGCAGGTAAAAACGCCAATAAATTAATACATAAAATTATTAAAGGTAGTGAAAAATCAATTAAGGATGATATCAAACGACCCGGATGAAAGTATAAGCAGACGACAGGTACATGCAAAAGGTGTAATACAGCTAGACCAGGAAGAAGCAGTGCAACACATTGAAAAATCATTCTGGAAAGGTATTTTTATTAACTCAGGCAGGTGAGGTGGGGAAGAAATTATAAAGTGTTTACACCAATATTAGGATCAATTGAGAATTGCACGAAAATATGCGTTAATCGAATATTCACATGTTAGATCAGAGAAAAACCATGTTACCATCGGAAAATTCATAAATAAAAAGATATCGCGTATAAAGACAACCAGGGACTAAGGGAAATTCTAAAATTGAACGATGTGAAGAAGGCGCTTCTTTAAATAAAATTCAATAATGACATAGTGGCTATAATTACGAGATACCCGAGTTCATAGGCGACCAAAGAATAAGCGATAGTTTATATTTTCAGAAAAAAAAACATGAATCGAAATTTCCAATTCTATAATAAGGAACAGCAGGGCGATCTAGAGGAATGAACTAAATTCGATCCTGGCCGGAGTGAGGAAAAGTGACAGATGCGAAGGCGGACCAGGTTTTATCTAAATATTTACATTGAAGAATTACATTCGAAATTAGTGTTACTTACATATAGGTTTACGAGTTGGTAAAGAACATAATGTAATGTAGGTATGGAATGGAGTTAAAACCTTTTGATTCTAAGCTGTATATATAAGGAAATGTAACGGGAGAATATGGGAGTTAGTCGCGAATTACGCCGGGCGAGGAAATAATTAATTACGTGCTGACCGATTTTAAGTAATTGTTTTGTTTTTGGACTTAGGAAGTTTCATTTGATTTGTTTCTTACAATTAAATAAAGTTTTAAATAAATTCTTTTAAATAGTTGTTGGATTGATTCAACAATAGTTTGATTTAATTCAATAATAGTTTGAAAAATATTGAAGTTTTTAAATTCATTATACCTAAGTTGACACTAAAAATTACTTCTGTGAATTGATTAAAATTGGTGGTTTTAAGTGAAATTATAATAATCGAAAGTGTTTATAAATAAAGTGTTTGAATTGAAGTTGATTGGAGTTCGTCGCGAAATAAGTCGGAAGAAATAGTTGATTACGGGCGTATCGGTATTTAAGTAATTAAGAGTGGGGTTTTTCTGGACTTCAAAAATTTCATCTTAAAATAAATAAAATATTTGTGTTTAAATTAATATTAAAATTTTCTTAAAGACAGTTCGTCTCGAGTTGATACGCCGTTAATTGCGTGCGGAGTGATTAAAAAGTGTTTTTCCTGGACTTCAAAAATTTCGTCTTATAATAAATAAAGTATTTTGAGTGTTCGAATTAATATTGTATTAAGATAAATTCTCTTGTTGATCTAATACAATTATAGTTTGATAAATAGTGAAATTTCCTAAAAATTAATAATACTTAAATTACGTTGAAGATTCTAAAAGTTGCAATTAAAGTTGATAACAATATATTTGATTTAATTTTCTCAAAACTTTTAGTGCAGTGTGATCATAATAATAATTTAATAAATATTGAAAATTTCTAAAATTAATGAAGTTATTTGTTTAAAGATTTTTAAAATTAGCTTCTGTGAATTAATTAAAATTGTTTAAATGAAATATGATTTAATTCATATTTTATGTTGAACTGAATTTATTACGAGTTTAAGAAAAATTAAATATAATTGCGTTTAAAATAATTTAGTGAAAGTTTAAAACAGCTGAGTCTTAGTTTCATATAATTCATTTTTAATACCTAGCGTGGGATTAATTTCGTCAAAGAAAAATAATAAAGCTCTAAAATATTACCAAGCGTTCGGTTTACGGATTTAATTAATAGTTAGTAAAGAGAATTACGTGAGTACAAAGAATAAAATAGGAAAATAAAACAACAAAAATTAAATATTATCTAATAATATTTGGATTTAGAGATCATTAAATTTGAAGAAATAGTACAAATCGGTAGATCACGAATTGAAATTAGGAAACACTAGATTGTATTAAGTAAATATTTCTAACTTAGATTAGACATTCCAGGCAGGGAAGTTCAATATTTTCTGAATCTTCATATTGGCGTGTATAACCCGTCTGGAAAAATTATGAATTTGTCGGAATTCAGGTGAGTCAATTTAATATACAAGTTTTCAGATTACCCGGGGAAGGCGAGGATGGAGATATGAATTATATTTCTAATGGCTTATAAGTACATGTATTGTATGTGTGTATATGTAAATATGTATATATATATATTTATATTTACTGTTTAATATATAGGTCAATACTATACGACCGTTATCTATCATGAGTGAATGTTTTGTATACTTGATCAAAGCCGTTCTAATCAAATATTTGAGTTCAAATACATTTTATGATACCCAGCGGGTACATCTTCCTTCATAAGATATTTTACGATAAACCTTTCCTTTCGCATTGAATTATAATTAAACTAGTACTATAGATAATTCAATTGTCTCACTCATTACCAGCACTTGACTTTTAAATATTCAAAAATACCTATTTTTTTTTTCATAAATACATTTAAGTATTTATAAAAATTTCCGGTAGATACCTACCTGTATAATTGTCTTTTATTGAGTTGACTCATAAACAACAACTTCAGAACATCTTATTGACTTTCACTTTGGATCCCGTGCGCGTTGGCTAAGGGGTTAAACGAGTGAAATCGTCTGAAGCTCTCTATCACGTGGAGGACGGGAGAAGGGAACGAAATACCAGTCTGGCTTCACCTAATTATCCCTCGTGGACAAAAAACCAGACTTGTTGAATGTTGAGGATATCCGTCGCTTCCAGAGGGTGGACCTGGTTTCCTACCATCCTGACGTTGGTGAGTTATTTTCCCAGAAGCGTCGACATTTAGGGTGTTTGAGGGGACTCGCATTCCGAGGTGTCATGGATCGATGCCTATCTTTGACGATGTTCGATGACGATGGGACATTTTCACAGTAGGGTATGATAGGAGGGAACGATAATTGTCCATGGGCTTCCCTACCTGTTTTTCTGCGAGACGAAGGGACATGAGAGACAGTTTATTCGCTGACCGCTTTCCTGATGTACGTGTGTATTTTCCTAGTTGTATAGTGAAATAACTTCGGCTAAAAACTTGGCCTTTACTAAGAGTATGTATGTGTGTATGGGTATATATGTATGTATAAAGCGTATAATGTATCTATCAAATCTATATGGCCGTTATTTATTTTATGTTTAGGTATATACAATGTTTAATATGTATATATATAAAACCAATTATTATATTTATGTATATCTCCTGTAAAAACAATTTATTTTAATGATATATATATTTTCCTAACATATAAATTCAAAACTAACGTTACTAAAATTACCAACAACCCAAACGATTTTTATTAATTCAAAGATCGTTATCATTCTAAAACAAACCAATGAATCCTAATTGTTATGCTTCCTGACGGGGGTCTCTGACACTTAATAACTGTCGCATATCTCAATGACACATCCTCGACTGTTATTAAAACTAGGTCAACATTCCAAACCACACCCTCTTTTATCGAAGTATGTAGATACGTTTAAGTATGTATATATTCGAATTTCAGTACATCTTACGAAGAATAAGTACTTTAACAAACGTCGACATTTAATTGAAAAATAACTATCATCTTTTGCGATGAACTATCAACTTTTAGAAATCACGTATTTGTAGTTTGCGTACATACATATTTTTATAGCGCCATTTTCATGGAAAGATTCAATTCAAAGGCGCTCCACACCCGTTCGAACATATTGATGAATTCAACAGAACAAACAAAAACCCACATTACTAGAAATGTCAAAATAAGCATAATCATTCGTCGACAATACGTTCCCAAGTTATGTTATAAAATTAATTTTATCTTCGACTTAGGTTTTCAAGGTTCAGGCCTTGCAAATTTTGGGCTTTTTTTTGAGTCCTACCTTTTCTCCAAACAAACAAAAATCAATCTACAGTTAAATTCAAACTACATGAGATAGCAGGGTCTCATTAAATCAACCTGTCAACCAAACCAAAAGTAATCTATTATATATATTGTATTATCACTTTTATGTATTTTGATATGTAATATATCTGAATATCTGGCACAGATTCACGACCTGTGTTGGAGATGTCAGATAAACAATTTTCTGGGAAAACTGGAGTATTGTGGATTATAAAAACTCGTATTGTTTACATATATTTATAATTTGTACCTATCGATTGGGCAGAAATAATTGCTGATTTAAGCGTGGTTATCTCTGAACTTTTGATGCGGGGGACGGCCTTTCAACCCGGACTTTGCAAAAAAAATCGCAAGTATCTAATGCTGTTTGACGAGGGGACGGAACCGGTTTGATCTCCTTTAAATGTAACTGTTGGGAGGACTGGAATTCGGAGGGTCTCGGACCCATGGATAAGGGAGGTGCTCTTTCCGTCACGGTACAGGGGATGACCAATAGCGCACGAACTAAAAGAAGAGGTTACGTATACCGTTTGGTCAGGCTGTACGTCTGTGTGGATAGAGTTACTGACCGGAAACGTGGTCATCTGAGTACTTTAGGGGTAGGTCTGGAGCCGAATTAATTGCAGCGAAACAAGCCGTATTCGATCACTCGTCATAACAAAAGCTGTGAAAACTAAAACCTAATCATGTAATTTTCCAAAATTTAGGAGAGGATGGAGATGGCGCCAAAACAAGTAAAACTGTACCTTTTAACCATGAAATTCATTGAAACTAACCCATGTAGAATAACACTTAGTACGATGAGGAAAGGCGATAATACTGTGATCATTACATTTATGTATACCAAATTTAAAATTGAAACTACGTCGTATTATATAGATCAGGAATAGTGCAATTAGTATAGCCCAGAAGCTAAGTTTTCCCATTAAAACTCACGATAGAAAGAAAATAGAAAATTTAGGGGTAAAGTTAGGAAAATGCTAGTCTTCCCATAGGAAATTAACGTAGATTGCATAGTAGAACAATAATAGAGAGTTCAGAACATTAAAGTCTAAGATAGGAATGTTAGGAATGCGAATTCTGTCAATGGTATGCGAGAGTCTGCCTACGCTACAAAGAATAGGGGTTACCACAAAATAAGACCTTGTTTTTCCAATAGTCTGAACCAAAAATCAGAACACAACGTAGACTCCGGAAAAGCTTGGGAAATTGACCACATTGGAGTGCAAAATTTCCGTGAAAATCATGAAAATCGGAAACACTCGAATGTTAGCATAGGGCTAGACGTTACACGCTGGCCAAGGAGGAGAAAAAACCTCAAATTGAAAGGAAAACTACAAAGAGTTTTCCGATCACATTAGTTAGGAAAATTTAAGGCAGCAGTAGAGGAGTCATCTTAAACCGGTGGCGCGAACGGAGGTCTATTGCTAAATTAAATCATAAACGAAGGAAGGGCGGGCCATCACATCTTTAAAGGTCAGGGGGGGGGGCCAACTCAAACCGCAGTGTGAAAATGGTTTTGAACGCCGAAATAGCGGTCACAGTAATAAACAACTGAAATACTTGCAAAACTCAATAAAGGTATTAAATTTGATTTGAATTAAATAAAAAAAAAATAAAATACATAAAAAGTGATTTAGGAAAAATAAGAGTTCATTTCAGAATATCACAAAAAATATTTGGGACATTTTTCAACGTTCCGCAAATAATTATAAATAGTTAAAACTGATTGTGCCGAAATCATAGTTCCAAATAGTTATAAAATATATTTCTTTCAAAATTTTTACGAAAATTTATTTTATCCATCACTCTCAATGGTCTAAATGCCAAGAATTTCGTTAGGCCACTCTACATACATCGATCAGTCCCCTTCCAAAGAAACTGTTTAGATTAGCGATGTCCTTTTTATCTCCAGTCCTCGAATCGAAGCAGAAAACTTATCACAATTACCAGTAGCCCCAACATCCGTCTCTATTACCTAAATGGCCAATTTGCTGCAACAAGCTCGGACCTTTATGGCCAGCCGAAAAAATATTGTTATTGCTCTTATAGAGGAAACTTCAGTCCTATTGTTACAAAAAAAATCATTTAGGACTGTAGATACGTCATTGCTAGCTGACAATGAAACACAAGTAAGGGCAATTTAAATATTTTAAAAAATTAAAAAATAAAATACCAGTGGGTGTACACACGGAATACGAATTGGAATAAATTGCTATTGTGGGTTTAAAGCTGAATTATTTCAAGTAATTTATAAAAATACTGTACTGTTAGTGTTATAGTATCCAGGCCTCTCCTTTTTTCCACTCCCACTTACTTTAACCTAAACAATATTCCCCAAATATGGATACCGTAGTTGAACTGGCTCCGGACAGATAAAAAGTTGGTGAGTTTTCACGTAAAAAATTTAAATGTTAAAATATAATATATGTACATTGACCCGCTTTTAAATGGAATATACTAGCTAATATAATTGCTACAAGCTGTGTGTCTTATGTTACCACGAATATAGGTAATGGACATGAAATTCGCTTGGCAAGCGGAATCTAGAAA
>JAHDVE020008559.1:0-83780 GCA_022606495.2 Halesus radiatus | reverse complement strand
CCTATTTCCCTACCTTCCTTTTCAACTTCTCCTTCCCCTCCCCAATACCTTTTACCTCACAACATTCCCCAATTGGGAATGCAATAGTCTCACTGGCTGCAGACGGTTGGGAACAGTTGGTACTCTTGTGCGGTATTCATATTAAAAAAAAAAAACAAATTATAATGATTACAATAATTTTTGTAATAATAATTAATTATTTAGAAGACCGTTATCAGAGTAAACACATTTATATAATTTCAGGTATAATGCTAAAATACGCAATGTTATCATTTATGTTATATTTGTCAATGCTCCATTTTGCAAACCAATCATCAACCACCATTCTGTGGCCGCATTTCATAATAAATTAATTCGCATGAATCGTTCCGGGAATCCGTTGTCAGACCAATTTTCGAAAAGACTTTTGTGGTTAGATCTAATTGCAGAACAATATTTACCGACCAATTGGGGTGCGTCATTATACTAACAGGCTTGCGATAATTTTATATTTGATGCGATATTAACGTCAATTTTAACGAGGTGTAGAAAAGTACAATTCATCATAAAAACATTAATTTGGACATTTAATCTCTATCTCTCTGCTACATTTACACACCCAACTATCAGTCTCATTCATTGACCAATGGGATGCATGATCTGGGGTACAAGTTTGAAGGTATTGTTGATATATTTTATGATTCCATTTAAACAGTAAAGCGTCATCTATACCAGCATTTTGATGAATCCTGTAATATTGTAGCTTGGATAATGTTTAATGATTTGTGTATTAGTTTTTTTTTATGTCACTGTTAAACGTTTAAAAAAACTGTTCATTACTTTATAGTTTAAAATGTCTTTGTACTTTTATGTATTTTTGATAGCTCTTTATATTATTATCCAAAAATCCTTGGGCATATAATCGAATAAATAAATAAATTATGGCACTGGGGAAACTTTTGAAGACCTACGTGGGGTGGGTACACGAGAAAACGTGTTTTACACCAACTTCATCCAGGACCCTAAGATTCTCCTAATAATACAATATGGTCTCTTATTTTGGGTATGTTATATGAAGGGTTTTTTTAAATGTAAAATGAATAAATTTATTTATTTAATATCAACGGTATAAATATACGATAAACAATAAACGCATGTCATAGTTAACTACAAGCATAAGGATATAGTACAAATACTTTAAAAAGTAACTATTGAGTTATTAGCATTAGATCATCCAATGACATTAGAAAATATATGAAGACTAAAAGTTCATGAAGAATATAAAAGTAAAAGATTTGCGTACATATAAAACACATGGTAAACTTAGGTTAAATTATTATTGGTGGAAAGGATAACGTATAGTATAGCCTTCTTGTACTTACCTTCCATGAAGATAAACAGATCCGCCACATCTGCGTACCCATTACTAACTTCATGTAATCTAGGTACAAGCGAGTGTTTGTAATGCTCAGTCGTGATTTTATTACATTTAAACACGATTTTTGAACGAATAGCTCTTTTAGGTATATGAAATTGAATGAGGTTAATTAAATTAGGGCTGTCTGTTCTGCCATTTACATGTAATGAATCTGGAAACAACAAGTCTAAAACAAATGTACGGTTTTATATTACAATTATGGCAAGCAACAAAGTAAATGCTTTTTAAGAATATAAAAAATATATATATATATATGTATTCAATTCGATGATCGTGTAGGTAAAGCCATACATATTAGCATCTTATCTGGTCCGAAGTGGCAATATTTGCACGTTAGTGTGGATGTAACGCAATTTCCGTGCACAAACTTTCGCCAAAAACATTTCAGAAATAAAATAACATGATCACCCACCGTCACATTCGGTTATATCATATTTCTTCATCCATTGCACTACCTATCTCTACAAATCAAAGAACAAAATATCAACAATTACAAAAACGTAAGCGGAACGGAAATTCATCCAGAACTGAGGCGTACTATGGTCCATTCGGAATGTATGGAGCTTTAAGCCCGGCTCAAGTGCGGTCTGCAACTTTACGTTCTCGATAATCCGTCCGATCTCCGCGAACCGGAAAATCGAAAATCTCTCCGGACGAGGATTAGGCCAATGTTTTTTTCCATATATTTTTCAGGAATCATTTTACAAGAACGGTTACGGCTAAAATAATCCAGGATTTCTCTTGTTATGGATAAACTGGCAAATCTGATATATGTTACGCGTATATGACTACGATGTTTTTTCGTTGTTGCTGGAACTCGCTTCTTTTGCAGGGTCTAATACTGCGAACGACATAATATATTATATTCTAGCTAAGTACGTATACTGAATGCATTCAAAAATCCTGAATAATAATCTTATTATAATTTCTTCAAACGATTTGTATCTTTGTGGCGTCGTTATTAATTAAATAATTAAAAATATACTTTGTATACATCACTTTTATTAAAATATGTAAATATTTCTACATGTTTGGACTACAATGCTGTCATCCTCGGGAATATATGAATACTAAAAATTATTTCAAGCATAGACAAAAGATAAAAATTAGAACAATAATTTAAGAGTACACAAATTATAAACATAAACAAAAATTAATTAAATTAGTTAATCAAAAAAGCTAATGAAAATTAATTATAAAACATTAAATAAGAAATTCATATTAGAAATGTAAATACAAATTATTTTTTCTTTCATATGTAAAAATAAAAATAAATTAATAAATATATTAAACAAAAAGTTTAAGAATAAATTTAATAATCTTATGTATATCCACAAATAACTGAAGTTAGTGAAGAGTGGAGAAAAATATTGTTTTTAAATAATAATACCTATATGCATCGAACAAAGCATTGGACCCATTAGAAAAAATACCATTACAAGTACTGTTCTACATAAACTCTAGTGAAATTTTCAAAACACTTCACATCACGACAAGAAGACAAGTATATGCCAAATCCGTATCATTACACCTCTTCCAACACAAACTTCATATTCCAATGCAATCAAATCAAATCGCAATAAAAACCAGATCCTCATCAAATAAAACCCTGAATATCCCGATAACACACCTCCCACTGGCAAAAATACTTTATAATTGCATGCCCACCACTCTGAAACAACTACTAACCGTAAATATAATATCTACAATTAATCTCAAAAATGTGTCACAGCCTGGATCAATAAAGAAAGTATTAATTTTATTAAAAACATTATAAAACCAAACCAAACATAACCCAATACATAAAATACTATAATTACTTAACAGTCTCTTCTCTCTTTTTCCGCGCAATATACTTTAATATTATCAAACTTAGTCGAAAGTATCTACAATTACATTTTTATTATATTTGAAGGATTCGCCTACTGTAACCGAAGCAAAAACAAAAAAATTATTTACCTTACCTAATATACATCTATATAGCAAAACTAAAACATTAAAACACAACTAATCGATAAACATCGATAATTCTACCACATTTAACACATCCACGTGAACACCTTAGCACGGGTAGCATGTGATCACGCCACATATAACACTCCATTCACAGTATCACCTCTTCAAACCTACCTTACACTCCACATTATAAAACACCATACAAAACACCTTTATTATTATTGTTTTTTTTCATAATAAGCAAATACTTTGTGGACTGACTTGATGAATTAAAAGAAATAGACTTTGTATGAATCCACTTTTATTTTGTATATATGTCAACTAGTTTCGAGTCTACTGAATCTTCATCGGGACTGAAAAATATAACGTATATTTTTATATTTCTCAGTCCCGATGAAGATTCAGGAGAATCGAAATTACTTAATATATATACAAAATAAAAGTGGATTCATACAAAGTTTATTTCTTTTAATTCACCTTCATTATTCTTTTTAAAAAAATAACAATCTATGTAAAATAGTACTGTATAATATATAGAAACAAATAACATTATTTCACATAATTAGGTGAACATATTTATTGGAATGATCCAAAGAAATAATTTTATTTATGGATTAAACAAAAAATTGGCTTTCAAAGCTTTTTTAAATAAAACAGTTATATGCCGTCATATAAACAAAACAGTTGTTCCCCGCATATAAATAAAACAGTTATACTCGTATGTCGTCATATAAACAAAAGAGTTATATGCCGTCATATAAATAAAACAGTTATATGCCGTCATATAAACAAAACAGTTGTACCCCGCATATAAATAAAACAGTTATACTCGTATGTCGCCATATAAACAAAAGAGTTATATGCCGTCGTATAAATAAAACAGTTATATGCCGTCATATAAACAAAACAGTTACATGCCGTCATATAAATAAAACAGTAATATGCCGCAATATAAACAAAACAGTTATATGCCGTCATAGATCTTCTCACGTATGTGACGCATATTTGGGGCCTTTTTGCCTGGAAAGTCACGGTGAGATTCAAACGGTCTCACTGGATATTTCCGTGAAATTATTTCCCTCAGGTCCTCCTGTGTGGAGTTACTGTAAAAAAATAAATAAAAAAACAAACAAACAAAAGAAGAAGAAAAATTGTACACTCCGAGGAAGGCGAAAACGATGAAATGATTAAATTAATTAAATCATTTATTCTTGGCGATAATATGCAAATGTCTCGAGAAATGCGCCCATAATATTTAGTTCATGATCTTCGGTGTCTACAAATCCAAGTCTCCTGCATGAAAGATGAACGTAGGTATAATTTATAAATGGTATTAAGAGACATACCTGACTTCCTTAAGCCAGTGAATCTTGACCTTATTTGGACTAAAAAATATAAACGAAATTTTGATGGTTTGTGCCTTTTTTATTAAATTCACCTAAATACATAAAAAAAAATCAATATATACTGAACCATTGGGGTGGGGGGTTGGGCGGTTACTCGAATAGATGACCAAAAAATGGTTGTATTTGAAACCGGAGACAAAAAATTTATTAACATTTATTACCTCAAAGAAGGTCAGAAATCACTTGTTAATGTAAGTCAGCTACGTCTCTCAACACCCTGTACAATTATTTCCACCAATAATTCCCGCATTTATAACAACTTTTAGTTGTGATGATTCAATCCGAGTGGTGAATGATTAATAAGAACCATCGTTGTACTATCGCAAATTTAATTTAATTGGAAACTTTCCCGGAGTATTTAAAAAAATATTGTGAATAAAGTTAACTAAATATTCAGATAATTAAGTATCCTCTGAAGCGGCAAATTGCGGGGAGAATTTTCTGCTTCAAACTGGCGAACTTTTCGGTCCACATTTTTTTATGAATAAACTCACAACTTGTATGAATAAAAAAAAATTAATGAAAATGATGGCGGAATACCATATTGAAACGCATGCGGAAAATTTTATTTCCCCCAAAATATTTCGGAAATGGATATTTTTGTGTAAACGAGTCACATTCGTATTAAATATTTCGACTTTATAAAGTTTGTAATTTTAACATTCCCCTTCCGAAAGGGGTAATACATTTACTCCAAATGAGAGTTTTGTGCGATGTCTAAGTTTGTTTTTTACATCACATACTTTTTAATTTGGGTAATCGTCGGAAAACCTTTCAATAATCTAACTATATTTAATAAAAACAACTAGCTTTTGGCATACACTTCTTGCTTCATATACATTCATACCACGTCTCAAATAGTCTCTTGTTATTCCGACTTCTGACATGGTCCAACTCGAGTATCTTTTTTTTTTAAAGAAAGACAATTATTCCATGATTACGAATGACAATATTTGAAAATCTCCTACTACCATCACAGAAAGCGGACGATGTTGCTTGTGTCGTAATGGAGGACTTAGACAGCCGAGGAATTAAATTCACAACGCATGGATGAGACCCAAACCAGATATAGATATCTATATATACATATATTTAAAACATAACCCCCCCTCCTCCCTCCCGCCCCTCGTATCATCACAACTTTAAAAAATCCTCCCCGCAAACAAGCTGCGATTGCGGTCAAATAAATAGATGCATTTTACTGGAAAGGGGTACAATAATACATTTGAGTCACGCTCACTTTTTTCTTTTACCGTTTTACATTATTTAATGACTGACTAATGGCCGAAGATGGGCGATATCCAGTTAAAATGGTAAAATATTAAGAGTCACGGTCACTTCACGATTATTTGGGGACCCTTATGACCCCCTTCGGATCGTCCGTAATTTTTTTTACCTTAAGGTAAATAAAGGTTAACATGCATGAGTCCAACCACCAATAGCACCAACCTATGGAAAAGCTTTGCCGGATGATTTTAAAGCATCGGTTTCCGATTTTAATTCTATGATTCATGACTAATGGCCGAAGATGGGCGATATCCAGTTAAAATGGTAAAATATTAAGAGTCACGGTCACTTCACGATTATTTGGGGACCCTTATGACCCCCTTCGGATCGTCCGTAATTTTTTTTACCTTAAGGTAAATAAAGGTTAACATGCATGAGTCCAACCACCAATAGCACCAACCTATGGAAAAGCTTTGCCGGATGATTTTAAAGCATCGGTTTCCGATTTTAATTCTATGATTCATGCTGTGAACTTCGTTTTTTATATTAAATGTTCTAATATGAGTATGTAGCCTGCAAATTCAAAATGCAAAGTAATTAACAGGGAAACCATTCAATTTTAACAACATACCAAAAAAATTGTTGTGTGCCTGCTGTTATTTGACTGCATCAAGTTGAGGAAGTTACTACGATACTTCTTTTTATTTTTCTTAGACATTTACAAGATAACAATTTCGAGGTAATATTTTGACTTCTACCAATCTCCCGCCTCCAAATTGTCACCCCACACTATCCAACCTAACAACATCTAATTACTTCTGGACATGCATAATTTATGGTATCTTCAAACGATTGGTATTCACTTTATGGCGTCATTATTAATAAATGAGTTAAAGGTTATTTTGTATTCACCACTTTATTAATATAGGCATATCAACATGTTTTGAAAGCGATGCTTTCTTCGTAAGGAATATATAGAATACAAAAAATTATAATGTCAAGCGCAGACAAATGATAAACATAGAACACAATAATGTAAGAATAGATAAATTATAAACATAGAACACAATAATGTAAGAATAGATAATTTATAAACATAGAACACAATAATGTAAGAATAGATAAATTATAAACATAGAACACAATAATGTAAGAATAGATAAATTATAAACATAGAACACAATAATGTAAGAATAGATAAATTATAAACATAGAACACAATAATGTAAGAATAGATAAATTATAAACATAGAACACAATAATGTAAGAATAGATAAATTATAAACATAGAACACAATAATGTAAGAATAGATAAATTATAAACATAGAACACAATAATGTAAGAATAGATAAATTATAAACATAGAACACAATAATGTAAGAATAGATAAATTATAAACATAGAACACAATAATGTAAGAATAAATAAATTATAAACATAGAACACAATAATGTAAGAATAGATAAATTATAAACATAAACATAAACGTCTAAGTCTTTCATTATTGTAATCATTTTCCGCTAATAATGATGGTAGTAGAAGTTTATCACATACTAGCTGAAATACCCAGCGTTGCCCGCGGTTATGAATAGTTAGGTTAAAAGTTTTGAGGTTATGATGTGTTACCCCTACCCCTACCCAGTAGTTTTCCCCTTATTTTGAACGTCAAGTGTGCAAAATTTCACCAAGTATCAAAATTCTGGCTTAAGGGGTTGGAAAGGGAGTTGGGGGTGGTTTATCAAAATCTCACGTAGAGAGTGACCTTTATCTTGTTTTGAAGGTCAAGTGTGCAAAAGTTCATCAAGCTCAAAATAAAACTGTTGATTTTTATACGAAACAAACACCGCCCGCCCGGTACATTATTCTTTATTTATTCGAAGAAGAAGTAAAAGAGGTACGAGTAGATAGATAGATTGTCGTTAGGTGTTTCTTGGAAAAAATACAAATTTCTCATCGTTATACACAAATAAGCATTGTTTTTGCTCTTATCTTTTAGGCATTAAAAATGAAACTTTTTCTCGTGCCCTCTGCTATCGTATATTGGATGTAATCAAAAAGTGCATTTGTTTTCTGGCACAAAGAATTTTAATTGCAACGAACTGAAAACATTTGTTTAAGAGTAGAGTAGATTTGTACCATGTAAATACCTACTATCAGCTATCGGGGGTTAAAGTAAGGTAGAGCAATGATAATAATATAGCTGACGTGTACCCGGCCTTAGGCACCTACTTGTGTTTTCCATTTTGAAAATATTCTACCCAAAAAAAACCTTCTTTTGAATATGCAATCTGTGGCTAACCAGAGTGGTATAATCTATGGGCTAACCTCAATACAATATGGCGGGTTTAATGTTTTTCATACTAATTAAAACGTTATAGCAACAGTTTTACATATTGGACTTAATACAAACTACTCTCTAAACCTTCCCGGTACTAATAAGAACAATATATGCGATTTTCATTGAAACCGATCAAGTAATTTTCGAGAAAATCGATGACAGACAGACAAACATTAATTTTTATATTTAAAGACGATGAACCTGTTCGAACAGGCCGCATTACAGTTCTTGCTCAAATGAGGGTCGATGACATTAGATTTTTTTAATAAAAGCGCATTAAATCATTTTAAATTGTAAATTACAATTTTTGTAAAAATTTTACTCAGCAAAAATAGCTCTTGACTGACTTATGTTAGTAATATCATATTATAAATTAAATATAGGGATATCGGAAACTTATATTACAAACGGGAAACTGGTGAATCTACATCACATTTACAGTCGATATTGTGATTTTTTTTTGACATTTTGTAAATGGAGTCAGAATTTTTTTTTTTTGCCAAATTATTTTAGATTATTTCTGAACTTCAAAGTACTGAACTAATTAATACTATTTCAAAAGAATATAAAAGAAAAATCCGGATTAAAAACCATAAATTTACTAAAAAATATTCGGTCGCTGCAGAGTTATATAACAGATATTTATTGTTTTCTTAAAATGGTCAACTAGGCCATCATGTCAACCCTTACATACACTAGTCTTCTAATCAATATGAACAGATATTTTTTTTTAATAACGTGTTAATAAAAACCAAAATTAGAAATTTTATTGCATAAAGTGCAGTATTTTCATAAGAAATATGTCCACCTTTTGCTTTAATAATTTCATTAACTCATTTAGGTATGGAATCAAATCGTTTCTAGCATCTTCCAAAATTTTATTGTATTTTTTGTACGGTACATTTATCTGATTCCGGCTTTACAAATTGCCCATAATCATTCTGAAGAATTTCCGGGTCATTCCGGGTGCTAAAGTTATTTAAATATTTGAACTTCTTCTTTGATTTGTGGCAAGAAACGTTACCTTGTTAGAAAATTGCCGACCTATTTGGGTCTACATTTTCAAGTTCAATAGCCAATCTATTTTCTTTTTTATGTTTTTAGCTGTTTTTCATACCTCCCATATCGACACCATGGAATAACAAGATTCCATCTGACACGGCAATGTTATGCGATAATGAGGCTTAAAGTTACCTTCCATAGAGCACATTATCGCATGATATTGTTTGTCAGATGGAACCTCGTTATTCCAAGGGGTCGATATGTAATAGTGCCCCGGTCCTTATGTATGAAAAATGCCCCCAGATCATTATTAGGTTATTCACAATAATGTATGAACTAGTAAATAACTAGCGGAATTAAATAAATATAATTGCAATACATGCACTATTGGAAATATTGCCAGTAAATTCAAAACGGCGCCTGCAAGTTTAGGAGTGTAGAAAAAATGATAAAAAATTGCCATGTTCAGTGTTCACTTTTAATCAAACAGTACTGTGGGATCCCAATTTATGACTTATTGTTATTTTGGGTTTGGTAATAGCTTGTTTGTAGCAAGTTTTTTTTTGTGAAGATGACTCAATAAAAAACACGCCTTAGTAACAACCATTAGTCTTTATTTAATTAAGATGATAATACTCTCATAATTTGAGCGAGAAAGGGACAGCCTCGAGATCAATGTCCTAAAATTAGTAATCTCTAAATCTCCATTATTCCAAGGTGAAATGGAATAAGTATCGTGTAAAGCTACCTTAAGCCGGTATCCGATGTGAGTGACGAACCCAGTTCGTCCGTCTGCTAGTCAAGTTTCCGATCCACTTCTAACGTTTGATTACGTATCTGCTGAGTACTTTAACTCTCAAGAGATCAGGTATTTAATTTAACTTTGATCTTGACCTTTAATCATTTAATTATTATAGTCTAGGCAGGTAGTTATAAACACGTGCCTTACGTTATCGGGTAATCGTCAAGTGTACTTCAATTAAAATGATCATTATACGAGTCGACAATATTATTAAAGCGAAGAAACTCGGATTTCTCCTTGTGGATATATTAATGGAGAAAAGGGTTTTTGGGTTTTGTTGGAATAATTGTCTGTATTAATAAATAAACTGATCAATTGATAAATTCCAACCTAACACCAAACAAATTAAATTAATTAATCACTACGTTAGGTCCAGCATTAAGTAACTGACTAGTATTTTTAAAACGTCGTCATAGAAGTTACTGAAAATACCCTACCTAAACCTTAAAGTTCAAATATTGAAGTCGCTGAAAACTCTCTATCCAAAATCTGGTTTGCCCCAGCACAGGATCTCCTAATGAGGAGATCCTGTGCTGATTTTCCTATATATTGCAGAATATACGAGTAAAGGAAAATATTCTACAATAATATATTATTGTATCTTCTGTATCTTCTAAAAATATTAAACCTGTAAACTAATTGATAAAAAATGAATTTAAATGACTGTTGGTTATTTTTCTGGCAATGTTTGAGAAGCCAAGTCTGCCCATCCGCTGTCCTGCTTCCTTTGCTTTCCCTAAAAAGCCTTAGGCACTCCATAGGGAGGAATGCTCTTGAATTCCAAAGTCAGAGAATTATTACTTTTACTGTATTACAAATTTCCTATTATAAGTTATGCTACAGAAATTTCGAACAATCCGATACGGAATTGCAAAGGAAAATGTTTCGCAACAGAGAAGGGAAGTTTCCGATTTGAAGATGGCAAACTCACTACAAATACTCGTTATTAAACGAAATTCCAATCAGTTTGATACGATGCTGCGTTTTTATCGTTTATGACAATAATTATTAAACTATTTTCTTTATTTGGGGATTAAATCAATATGGGTGTGGCAAGGCTGTACCATAATTAAAAATATATATATTGTGACATTTATATTTCTATTAATTGGTAGTTAAAACTAAATTTATCGGTCGATCCCAATTATGCGATTATGAATTTTAAAAATAATTGTTACTTCCATATTGTGAAATTACAGCCATGGATGGAAAAAAGTGTGTTTTCTATTAATGAATCGGTTAAATGAATGAAATATAAACTTAAAAAAAACACTTCTTATTCGATTCTTGTTAGAAGTTGTTTGCCATGAAAACAAGCAATAATAAATTTAGATAAAAATAGATTTTTTAGTAACCCTCGCTTTACAAAATAACTTTTACTTTTCTAACTTACCCAAAAACTTAATTTAAATTGTTAATACAAGTAGTAAGTAGTATTCTAAAATTATAATCGAATAAATTTCTCGAATAACTTATTAAGATATAGACAAGGCCCGACTAGTATTCCTGCAGCTACCCTGAACGGTGTGATCCTGAAGATGACTGAAGAAACCAAATACCTAGGACACATAATCACCAGTACTCTGATGGATGATGATGAGATTGATAGGCAAAGACGATCTCTCATCTTAAAATCGAATATGCTCAGTAGAAGATTTCGCCTTTGTAGTACCGCTGTGAAAAGGACTCTCTTCCTTGCCTTCTGCGGAACGTTGTACACCTGCGAACTCTGGGCAAACTACAAAAAGAGTAGTATGGAAAGACTTCGTGTACAGTATAATAACGCCTTCCGCAAAATGTTTGGCCTCCCCAGATACTGGAGCGCTTCCAGTATGTTCACGGAGGGGCGAGTTTCCGGTTTTGCAGCCCTTATAAGATCCAGGGTGGCTGGAATGAGGGAAAGAATAAACAGCTTCAGGAATATTCTCATCATGGAAGCCCGCCTTAGTCCAGCCTCCAGCATCGACGCATACGGGAGAAATATATTGTCTCCTCATAATATAAATGCCGCAGCAACTTAAAGGATTTATTTTCCTATACTTATTTAGTTAAATTCTTATTTTTTTATTTATTTTATTTTAGTTTTATGTTGTGATGTATCACCATACTACTGTCTTATAATTATTTTATTTTTTTAATCTCTTGTACACATTTTGTATATTTTTTTATAACTATTGCATGTATATTTTATATGGAAAATGTGGGACTGCACTAACCTCCTCACATACCGGAATAAATATTTATTATTATTATTATTATTAATTTTTCACCCATCGATTTCGCGGTTATACGGATGTCTTCATCCTGGTTTAGTTTATATCATGACATTATAATCCTAGTCCATTACAAAGTAAAAATTGAAAATAGTAGAAACGTACTTTGAAATATTTATGTAAGATTTTCAAAACATTTTTTTTTAAATAAAAATAGTACACGCAAATTTTTTCCGATTTGTATTAATAATTCATTTTCTTCGGTATCTCACATTGTTTTATAAATAACTAATATATATACATAAATGTCTATCTGTCTGTCTGTCTGTCCTCGATTTTCTCAAAAATTACTTGACCGGCTTTGCTGAAAATAGAAGTTTGTTTTTATTAGTGCCGGGAAGGTTTACAGTTTAGTTTGAATGAAATCAAATATGTAAAACTGTTCCTATAACGTTTTAAAACTTGTACCCGCCATATTATATTGAGGTTATCCCATAGATAGACCACTGTGGTTAGCCACAGATTACATATGCAAAAGAAGACGGTTTATTTGGGTAGAATATTTTCAAAATGGAATGGAAAACACAAGTAGGTACCTACTTCATAAGTTTATTCCAAAAATAAAAAGCATCATATCAGCTACTACAATAATATTCTTTACAAATACACACACATTTTGAATTGTTATGAGTGAACAGGCCGACACTTGCGCACACGGAAAATAAAACATGTCGGTTAAACGAGTGTCATGGGTATTTGTACACTAGGTATTTTACGTGCCGTGATAGTAATACCTAATTAATAAAAATTACCAAATGGACTTATTGATGATGTGATTTAACATATATTTCAAAACCCATCAAAGACCCACGTATTGGGAATCTTTGCCAAACAGTATCACGAAATTGCTTGCCAAAATATCAAGTACAAATAAATTCAAATATCTTTTAAATGTTTCGAAAATATTTACCAAGTTATTTTCTAAGGCATCAATTTATATAATTCACGATTTATTCAACCCTACTTGTTAAACATCAAAAAATGTTAGCACAAAGACGCTATTCCGCGGCGAATTAATAACCGATTTACGTTATAAAGGCTTATAAACATCTCCCATAAGAAGGAGCTATATTCCGATTTAGTCATTTACATTTCGTTTACCTTCATTATATCCCTTTCCTGATTCTTACAAGGATGGGTTTCTTACAGAGTGACTGGACCTACATGGTCAATATACTGTCACTAAAGAAATAAATAGATTGAACTTCATTTCTTATTTTCTTATTTAAAGTATATCAAATTCATACTTTATTCAAAAGTTTGGTATTCACTTTGTGGCGTCATTGTAATTAAACGAACTAAAAATTAGTTTGTATTCACCACTTTAAAAATATACACATATCAACACGTTTCGAAAGCGATGCTTTCTTCATCGGGAATAAATAGAATACAAATATAAAGTGGGAAAAGAAAGTTATTTTCAATTAATTTATTTAGATCATATTAAATCATGTTATTAAGTTCTGCAAGTATTTTAGCTTTTTATTATTATGACAGCTATTTCGACGTTCAAAGCTATTTTCACATTGTAAAAAAAAAGTGAATTTGTTCAAACATATTTAAGATATAAATAATATAATTTTCTATTTTGATAAAAACAATCGCTTAATATATTTAATATATTATACTTATACTTAATATATTTATTTTTTATTAATATACGAGTATAATGAGATAGCATGAAATAGATCTGTCTTTTTCTCTCTTTTATTATGTCAGATTTCTATTTCACGCATCTCATTGTTTCTTTTTCTATGTTATGTTTTGTCTCATTTTATTTGTAAAGAATGTATTTTTATTAATTTAATTGTGTACCCTGATGATGCTTGTGTTAAGCGAAACCGGTAGGTCTTAAGCAAAATTAAATAAATTTTGTATAAACAAAGTGATTGTTTTATTTCATTAACACAATTTTCTTTTCTGGGGCCAACGAGTCGAAGGGTCTTATTCGTACATGATTTAGTGATTTATTGATTTCTATTCAGTGATATTATTTTAATTTATTGGAAGCTATGCTTTTTTTTATTTTTTTTTTATTGGTTCCGTGTTGGGATTTTACATGGTAACATTATTTAAGTATACCAGTAATATATAAGTACGATAATTGTAACTAGTGGTAAAATCGTAAGTGCATTCATAATATTTTTATTTGACATTGATATTCTAAGCATGAAAAAAATAATAAAACAAGAATCTAGTTATAATAAACAGAATCTGAAGCATTAAATTAATACATTGAACTGCGAAGTATGTATTATAATAATGTAAGTAAATATAACAAAATAAAATAAGTAAATGAAATATATACATATAAGCAGGAGGTTAAGTATTAAACAATCATATAAAGATACAAACCGATAACATATTATATAAAATGAATTATTATTTATTTAAATTTCTTCTTTATTTTGTATAATTAACTTTTTATTTTATTTTAATATCTTCAAAAAACAGAAGATTCACATATATAATACCCGATTGGAAACATGTAAATGGTCAAATTTATATCCAATATTTAGTATACTTCATTTTTCATGTAAACTGTTGGTCTCCCAAATTAACAAAAATAAAATAAAATACATAAAAATAATTGTTTTCAAACAGGTTTGTAATTATTTGATTTTTAAAACTTTGAAACTTATTAATACCAAATATATCGCCCAGTTCGCAATGTTTATGAGCAAAGCAATGAATTTTACTAGTTTGGGAATAAATACAGTAATGAGTATTGATGTTATTATCACAATTAAATGTATTTTTGCTTCCAGTTTACCTGGCAGGTATATGAATACAAATGAGTTCCTATAATTCAGTGCTTCCAACTAGAGTTTTTTAAGATTTTAAATAAAAGCAATAAGTCAGTTTACACTCCTAACTCATAATTTGTAAAGGTTTCTTTCGGTTCGTAAGTTGTCATGGTTAAAAAATTCGACCAGGATTTTCATTTTAAAAATTGTTAAATGTTGTATTAAGATTTTGTTTTCTATTAGATCCTATTTTTTTTAATTTAATATTATAATGTTGTATAATAATAATACTTATTTCTTATATTGTTATATTTAAAATGTATTTTATTTAGTCTTTGGATATTACGTTATCTATGAAATTACGTATTTTTATTTTTTTTTATTTAGTGTTCTCTATAAATTGGATACTTTATTTTAATTATATTCTTTTTTGTTGTGTTCAAATTAAATAATAAAAATTACCTAACTCTTTATCATAACTAAACCCTTTTTGAACTAAATAATATTCATATTTTAAAAACTTTAAATGAAGTATACTTTTTTTAAATATTTATCGCTTTACTTGAACATTTTTATTTATTGTTCGGTATATAACACATTCCACTAGGCGTAACGCCTGTGTGGGGATAAAAACGTACAATCGTGGTTTTTCAGCTGCCAAGTACATAATGATTTTGATACATAGTAGCTACATGGTAGGAAATATAAAAAATAATTTAACTTGTCATAATATGAGAAGATTTTATATAACGACAGAAAATTTGGGTTTGCGATATCTCCAAAAATGACGAAATTATAAGCTTTCAAAGTGAACATGGAAAAAACATATACCCGTGACATCACGAGTCATAATTCACAATTCGTATGGCAGTAACAGATACTACCGAGCCTATGCTGTCTATGACCGCGCTAGTAATTTTATGAACCGTGACATCACCTAATATATGAGCCTGTATCTTCGGTACTATTCAGTATTTCGGCATCATTCTCTAATAATTATGATTAATTTATAAATAAGATGAAATTCCATTTTAGAAGACAAACTCCTTTAAGAGAGTTTTTCTACTTAAATTTGGAACACGAACTACCAGTTCCCCTGTGTCGAATATCCGGTCGGGGTAAGCTAGTAAAAACTAAATTACGAAATCGAAGTAATGCCCGAAGAGAACCGGGCAAAGTTTTGTACGGCTTTAAATTTATGGATTCCCTCGAGGTGTGTGCCATGGGCTGGTTCCTCTCACATTCATCAGGACTACCCCCCTGGCCCACACCTGCCGCCCGGTACTACACCCCTGCCCGACTGCTACACCCCTGGTGATGTGGACCCCGCTCCACCACTGGACTGAATAACTTTACTAAATAAAGGACACCGCACGGACAGGGATGGAGTCTTAATATAATGTAAATAGTGCAGTAATGGGATACGAACGCACGTGGTTTTGGGATTTATGTGAAAAAAGTCAATTGACACTTAGTACGCTGAATAATACAGCATGGAATCCAATTAATATTTTTTTGTGAATTTCTAACAAGATTTAACTAACTTTATAGTCGATTAGTCCGAAGCGTCGGGTTCGCACCCAAGCGCTGCCACCCCCCCCCCCCCTCCTATAATTGCGCAAGCAACAATTTTATTATAATGAGAGTAAAAAGGAATTCAAATTTTATCAGGTTATTTGTAAATCAAATACAATGTTCAGTATTTAATGTATATTGATCTCTCTTTCCCCACGAAATTCTCACTAAAAAATGAACTATAATAACTTATAGAGATATTTGAGCCTCGCTAAACGCTTGTGTAATTCATCACAAATATACTTAGTGTTAAAAACGGCAATGTTTTTTTTTTATCTAAAGATTAACAATCACCCATCCACGTTAAGATATTCTGGACATATTGAATCCATCCAAAAGTCCAAGACTTACAACCTCGGGTCAGATCAAAAACTTAGTAGCGCGGACATGCTTGAAATTGAGTTGTTATTTTATGTATTTTCGGATTGCTGCAAACTACGGCACTGCACTATAACGTATTCCTGTAACAGTTCTTTACGAGAACATTTTCCGATTATCCGGGAGCGCACAACTAAAATGTCAAACTGTCTTAACTTTTAAATGGAAACACCAACTGGAATCTCCTCCTGACCACTTTATTATATTGATAAACTGATATCTGAGAATATATCCTTCAACGGGCCAACAACTTCACCCAAAAATATCGCCATGCCAACCCTATTTTAGGGACGACGATTTACAAAAAAAAGAAGAAAGCAGAAGGAGCAGAATCTTCTGTGTTTAATTTAATAATTATTTTTATTTGCTTTTTTATATTTATATATTAAACAGCACCATTTTACATAATATGTTTTTTAAGTATATTAAAGGTACTTTGTATGGTGTTTTATAATGTGGAGTGAGGTGATACTGTGAAAACCTATGCTGAGGTGTTCACGTGGGTGTGTTAAATGTGGTATAAGTATTGATGTGTATTGATTAGTATTATTTTAATGTTTTAGTTTTGCTATATAAATGTAAATTAGGTATGGAATTTGAAGAGAAATCCTTTTTTTGTTTTTGTTTTGGTTACAGTAGGCAAATCATTTAAAAGATAATAAACAAATTGTATAAATAAATGTATTTATAGATACTTTCGACTAACTTTAATAATAGGAAAGTATTTTGAATGGAAAAAGAGAGAAGGAACTATCAAACAAGCTTAGTATTTAATGTATTGGGTTATGTTTGGTTTGATTTTATCATGTTTTAAATAACGTAAAAATACCTTGTTTTTTGATCCAGGCTGTGTCATATTTTTTGAGATAAATTGCAGATATTATATTTACAGTTAGTAAATAAATTAAATTAGGACAGAGTTTTTAAACCTGTTTGTTATCGCGTCTAAACGGTAGTATAATTTTCTACTTGTGATGACTTTTTTAAATATATTTTTTGATACATAAGCTAGAATACATTATTTTGCAGAATAAGCCAAATGTAAACATGGATAAAGATAAAAGTATCTTGTACATACAAAAAAATAGAAAGAGTGCAAAAGATGTTTTTGCGTTGCCTTTATATGAGAGAATATATATACATATTATCCATATATATATATATATATTATCCATTTTGGCTTTTGGAAAGTAACCTTTTGTATTGATGGTAACAAATATGACGGTCTCCTTGGTTGTATAGCTCCTCGATATCTGGTGTATTTATTGTTACGGTGTTACTATTATATTTAAGTCTATCCTCATTGTAACCAACCTGTACTGCTGTTTTATGTATATATTTTTTTTATTTTTTTATTTCTTAATCTATTTAATACTTACAGATGCTTTGATATTTCTGATATTTACGTAATAGTTATATTTTTGTAATATTAATGTTTTTAAATGTTGATATTTTAAAAAATATTGATGTTTTATAATATTGATATTTTTATAATATTGATACTTTTATAATATTGGTACTTTTATAATTTTGATATTTTTTATGATATTGAAATTTTTATAATATTATTTAAATCGGTGTTATAAAATTGGACTCTAGTATCTCAATAACAAAACTGTAATGCTTTTTCCATTATTTTTTCTCTTTAATTTTTTTTTTCAACTTATGTACAGCACAAGATGCTTGCGCTAAATATAATAATTTTGCCCTACATTTGTATGATGATTGTAATTTATTGTTGTATTATATTATATTGTTGAAATAAACTCCTGCTGACAAGCTACTTGCAGTGGCTTAGCGGGTATAAGTTCCCACAGCATATAATAAATATTATACAATAAAAAATAAAAATAAATAAAAAATAAAATATACCCATCCTTGTTTTTAGCAGAAATGCTTGATTTCAACACCGCAGAAGCCGCCGAAAAATATTTTTATGTCTACAGTTTTTCAAGGTTAATCTCTGGAACCATTATGTAATCCACCTATGTTGAAAGAGGTAAACTTATACGCTCCTAAAAAGTATAATCGTGGGAGATTTCATGAACTATTTTATGCTACGAAAGCGAGAACTTCTGTTTACCAGAACGCGCTGATCAGCAAAGCGACTCAATTCCTCAATGGTGCTGCATTGACCGTTGGCATTTTCAATATCACAAATTTTGCCACTATCTTTTGACCCATGTCACAAAATAATTATAAAACCGTCCCCGATGACTTTTTATACTTTACCAATCAATAAATTTTTGACTTCTTACATATTTATTTTTCAAATTTTCGATTTTTATAACGTATTAAGAATGTATTTCACATAAAATCTATTAAAATGTATGAAAAAACTAATTCCTACAACTCGGGCCGCTAGAAGGCGCTAGTATAGCAGTGTCAGGACATGGAGGTATTGTAAATTTAGAGTATTTTCTACTGCAGACTGCAGCAACTAGTAGCAAGCCATTGGACGTACGCCCCCGGCAATGTCCAAACCTACCGTGTGGAGGCAAAAAGCTATTTCGGCTGGGCCGCCCAGTAATTGGGCAAACCAGTCCTGTGGAAGGGTCATTAGAGTCACTGGCTCTAAGTCTTGGATTTAAGTTACTACGAAGCCGTGTAATACATTTTCTTCGAATGACCTCTTCTCTCAGATATTAGATATTAGCCGTTATTGTGATAATCTTCCCACTGCAGGCTCCATCACGAAGCAACTGCATAACTACAAACACCTACGCATATATAATAAGTTATGCATTAAGCAACGGCGGTTGTTGTTTAGGTTACTCAAGCTCAATACATTCTAGCATTCAGTTCAACTTCTTTATCATTACAGCAAACCACTGAATACTCGTATATAACTAAACTATAGAAGTGTATTGTAGGCGTGTTTGGTGTACCTTAATTAAGCTTAATTTTCCCTTACTTCGAGAGAATTTAATTAAACTTTTTTAATGATTTATAAATTTTTTTATACTTTTTTCACATCTATTATTGACCTGACCAGTTTGCGCCTATCACATTCATTTTCAGACAGGTACAATTTTTCCTTAAACTATGGCATATGTAAACCATTGTTGGGGTATCAGGGGCGGTAAACTATGAGTTTTATACAAATTTTATTATTCAGTATTGCTTTATCCTGATTTCACATGCTGTAAGGTTTAAGACATATTGTATTTATTTATTTATTTTATTTTTTTATTTATTAAATATAAGCCCCGATGGGAAACAAATTTATGATAAATATGTATGTGTAATAATGTATAAGTGCATGACACAGAGAAGTTATAAAGGGAAAGGTTTTTAATTTGCAGCTAATACTTTTTTTAATAAAATTAGTAATCGTAAAATTATACCTTTATGTACCCATCTAGTTTTAAAAACTATTATTGTATGTTTCATCGACATGATTTTATAATGCAATTATATAATCAAATGTTGGCGACTTCCTGAATTTATTATGAATTTACTATTAGATTTTTACTACTAAATCTCCAAATATTTTATTTTTACCAGCATTAAGGCATTTTTACAATGGTTTAATCGTTTTATTTAGAATGCATTTAGGGAATACTTTAATTCTATTAATTTTATGACCCATTTACAGTTGTTTCATTGTTTCAACAGGTGTCTGGTACCTGATATTAAGTTAATGGTTTATAACCCCTGATACAACAAAAATTTTATATTTACCTTATGTTTGTATATTTCATTTGCCATTGCCACTCATACGTTTGGAATGAAATACCACCATTTATTCGAAGGTCGACATCGCTGCAGTGCTTCAAGAAGTTCTGTCGTGAATGGTTGCTGACTACACAGTCAGCCGCACAACATCATTGATAAATAATTAAATAGGTACTTGAGTTAGTGATTATGAAAAACATAATAATGATTTTTTTTTTAAATGAAATATGTAAAATAACAACTTATTGACAAATATTTTTTTTTATAAATTAATATTATTATGTTCGTACTTTAAGGACAACATTTTACCCAGTCTGAAGATGGCCGTATTAAGATGAAACTGGATAGGTCGAAAATAAAATACAAAAAAAAACTCAAAATCGTTTTATTAAATCATTGTAATTGAATTCCACCACAAATTGTTTGCATCAAAAATAGAAAAATTAAAAACGTTTTTAAATATCGAAACTCTATTTTGAACGGATTAAAATATTTAATTGGCCTATATATGGTCTAGGACTCCTATAAATGTCTTATGTGGTTCATAATGATACATACTCTACTATCGCCCTGGTGAAAGACTACCGTTCAGTGACGAAGCATTGCTTAAAATTAAAATAACCAAGTACTTCCTATTGGATGCTCCAGTTTGTTTTATATTATTCTGATGATAAATAAAACACTATCTCGTTTATTAACAAATATACTCAAAATACACTATGCTAATATCTTTTCCTACTCAAAGTAAAACGATCTACGTGGTGACCTTGGGAACTTCCCACCATGAAGCTACCTAACTGCTTTACCCATAGCGGTCGTTACCGGTCGCTAGTGCCATCTATGTAGATTGGTCAAAACTAAGATACCATACTACTTTCTCAAGACAGTTGGGACCATGCGGTGTTCAAACAATAAAAATGTTAATTGGCAATATCAGTTTTCTTTCAAATCCGTAGAGATCTCACTTCTAGATAGAATCTGTTCAGTGCAGCAAGCCATACAGGACACAGGTAATTATTTCTATGTTCCTCATTACTTTGCCCGGGAAATGCCAGCATTACAACATTACAACTATTTCATGAATTAATTTAAAGTTTCGATTGCAATTACAGTTGGGGCCGCATCGCCGAAGACTTAAGTGTGACCACACGCGACATTCAGGATATGTATGAACAATTAAATGAAACATTCGCGCAGCAAGAATGCGCGCCGGGGGCACAATTTCTAATGGAAACAAAGCCTCGACCATTGGGACGGGCATTCCAGGCCATTTTACTATGTGGCTAATTACTGCGGAGGTTTATTATAGAGGCGAACGAGGTAGAGTAGATTACGGCTTACGGGGAAAATATTTCAGTTGCGCAATAAAGCAATGTCCAGTTGCACCTTTATTTTAGTATAAGTTTTTTATACCGAGTAATTTTTTTTATGAATAATAAATGTGATATTTTCACCAATTTATTGTAGAATGTTGAGAAGAATCTGTTGTTTTTATGTATGTACCACACAAGAGTCCCAACTGCTACCAGTGAAGCTATGGCATTCCCAGTTGGGGTATGTTATGAGGCTGGAGGATATGGGGAGAGGAAGGAGATGGTGAAAAGGAAGGTGGCGACATACCTGCCTCTTCAGATCTGGTCACCAAACGCGGTTAAAGCCATTTTAAGCAACCTTTCGAATTTGAATGGTGATCTTTCACCAGGGCATATACAGTATACAGTACACTTTGTGTTATTTTAATTAGTATTCTGAAATAACACATTTTAATTAAATAAAATCGACTTGCCCACGCCGGGATTCGAACCCACGACGTCCGAAATCGTATTCGAAGACCTTACCCCTCAATCACGAAAGCCGTCATGGACAACAAATTGTATCGATTTACTAAGTACTTGGAGGATTATATTTTAACAAAGGAATACTATTTTTTGTTGCGTGGTTTTATCGAAATGTGACCATCATCGCGGTAAGCTTCGCCCTGGAAAGAGCAGATATGTAAATTTCGAAGCCACAATTTGAGTTGTCTTCTACTATTATGTCTTTGAAAAATAAAAATTTTCCCCCTAACGTCATATTTTTTACACTTATCTCCAAAGATTCCGAGGTCATCCAAAGAAAGCATTAAAATCTTCCACACAGAAGAGGAATGAGGACGTTAAACGCCACTTGTGGATTATTTTCTCTCTAGTTCTTTGGCTTATTTCAAAATTTTATGTTTTCACCGTAATTCAACGAAATTTACCATAATTCACCAAAAATTCACCGTATTTCACCATAATTCACGGTGAATTAAGGTGAATTACGGTGAATTGCCGTAAATTACGTTGAAATATTGTAAACTACGGTAAATTACGATGATTTACGGGGTGAATTAAGGTGAATCACGATGACTTACACTGAATTACGGTGAATTACGGTGAATTACTGTGAATTACGGTGAATTACGTTGAACTACGGTATTTCGGTCAGGAAATTTCACCGTAAATTCACTGTTATTCATAATAATTCTCCGTAAATTCACCGTAAATCACAATATTTCACGGTTATCACCGTTATTCACCGTAATTCACCGTATTTCACAGAAATTCACCGTAATTCACAGTTATTCACGGTAATTCATAGTAATTTACCGTATTACTAAGTAATTCACCGTAATTCACCGTAATTCAGGGTAATTTACCGTAATTTTAAATGCACTTACTTTAATATACATTTGCAGTCCATATGCACTTTTTGATACTAAAAAATGAGTTTATTAATCTTTAGCCATAACTCGTGATATTCTGAACAACTGTCTAAATTCCGTTTCTCCAAGCTCGAACGGATTCAATTGATTGCGTATTCGACATCCTTCAAATCTATGGGCTTCGTTAGTCTGCCTCCCTTCATTAATAAGCCAGAACTTTTGTAAATCGAACGATATTTTTCAAAAAGGTGGATATATTGATAGTTAACCGAAGATTATCTGTCACCCAAGAGACCGTGCTAAATTAGGCGGGCTTGTGTCTACCGGCTGTAAGAATATTTTGTATCGATTGTTTACCGTGCTCGCATTTATAATATTGTATTGATAAACGATTTTATCTATCGACTATTCCAGGGCCTTTAGTAGGCATTTTGTGTAATAAAAGTGAAGTACAACTAAATGATAATTATATTTTATCTATACTTAACACCTTGTCAATATTGCAGCTCTACTAAAATTTTCTGTATCGAGTTATGAGAACACCGCCTACTAGTTGGCCAGAGCAAAACTTTATTCTACGCCCGTTTGTTCAGCAACACAATGCCAGCTTGATAAATATGCCGAGTGGTGAGTTTCGGACCGCGGAAACTTCTCAAAGATACTTTCCTTACAATGCAAAATGGTTGGGAAATTACACCTCAACCACGAAAGGGTAACAAATTACAGATTAAACCTATTTTAAACACACTAAAAACAAATTAACTTTTTTATTTATTGTCCCATAACTAACCGATAACAATATTTGGATTGTGTAGACAAGAATTCTTGCAAAGATTATGTGAAAATACGTTCTTAGAAAAGATTGGCATTCTTATCAACTGGATTTAAAGTGTATTAATGCTCAGTTTTTTTTTTACTTCTACCACAAACTTTTGAGTATCATATTTTCTTATTTTCAATAAGATTAAGACCTGTAGATCCTTCGACCTCGTACCTGAACCAATTCCTTGGTGCATTCGCGCTGTATGGCAATAGGAATTGAAAGTGGGCGTTTCAGGTTATTGTTTTTAAAATAATCGAAACCTTTTCAGTTTTTTCAAAATAAACGGTTACTCGAAACTGTTTTAAAATAACGTAACTTATAAATTTTAAAAAAAGACGGCTGCGGAGAAAGCGTTTCTTTGCAACAGGTTACGGCGTATCGCGGAGGGGCGTTTAATTTTTTTTTAAAGCGTTTCATCGTAACGGTCATCGACGGAGTTTCGGGCTTAACGCTAAAGCGTTTCTTTGCAAAAATTTATATTATAACCGTTTAAAGTGTTGCGGGATCTGTTTTAAACGTTTAATCCTAGAACGACAATTTGATGAATTATTATGTACCAATAAAAAACTGTGGGTATATAAGGACTAGGTATTCATTTTTGTCCGGTCTCTTTCCATCGTCACTTGTCATACGAAGTAATTAATTCATTGTGTTTTTTACGGTTTATTGACTATTATTCCGCCATCCCAATTTCACAGTAAAACCTTAATATAGAGGATTATTACGCGAAGGGCGAATATATTAGGTACATAAAGTAAGTAGTTTTTGTGAACAGTAAAGAAAAGCAACTGTGTATACGAGTATTATTTCCATTAATAAAACAGGCCGACGTGGTTTCACTAATTTAGCGGTAGTTTTTCAAATATCACCACATTTGCCCTGTTTTGTGTTTGTTTCGTAATTCAAGTTAACAAAAGGTATAATGATGTAACCACATCCGGTGAGACAATCGGCGATTAGGTTTTGCTAACGATTTAACTTAGTACAGCTTGACACGCTGAACTTTACAGGTTTAATCCGCAGATGTTGCAGTACTAGTGAAAATATAGCAGCCAAAAAACATATGGGAATTAATTGAAGATGATATTGACCTTATTTCTAATTTTTAAACTGTCAATTCATGGTGGAATTCCAAATTAAAATGATTTATTTTTAATAAAAAACCTTTGTAACTTTTTTCGACTTATTTATTTTCGACCTGACCGGTTTCACCCTATCACGGGCATCCTCAGACTGGTACAATGAATACTAAATCTATGGTATATATAGCATGGATGTCGGGAGTGAGTTCCCTGCTTTTCTAATATTCGAAAATAAATAAGTGGAAAAAATTTACGAAGGTTTTTTAATCAAAAAAATTTATTTTATTATGATATTGACAGTTCTTAGAAATCAAAGTATGATACAGATAAAAATGACAGGAAGGATTAGGTTATTATTATATAATGTTAGGGGATATAACATGGCCGCTACCGTTACCTTTTTTCTTTTCTATGTCTTTTCGGTTTAATGTTCCATTTTAAGACTTGTTTATAGTTAAGAAGTTAGATTTAGTGTTTTCAAGTGATCCAAAAATAGTATTTGAGCAATCTCGTTAATTGATAATGAACATTCTGGTTAATTTACACAAAAACAATAAAACACAATACAAATCAACACACGCCTTGCATAATGCACGAACCAAAAACAAAAAATTTCTCCAAACGCCTTTTGCTGAAAATACTTTTGAATAAATACAATTAAGGCGATCCACGGGCTAAAATTTTAACGAGATTACGCCCTCCTTATGCAGGTGACGACAAGGTTGAAAATACCGCTGTACTTCAAACAAAACTTACTTACTTAAAACGTACTTCAAAAAACTTAATTTTAAACAACAAACATTACGAAAATATGGGAAAAAGAGTTCATGAGTAGGAGATTTTGCGCTTTAAACATTTTTTTAATGTCTGATACTTTATTTTTTTTCTAAGCTTATAAAAAGACATACCAAAAAATGCCCGGTTAAATGAAAGGCCAAGGTGTGATGTACTTGCAGTATTTAATTAAATCATCTATGATATTTCTAGGCCAACAAATTCACAAAACCGAAAACACACGATTTTGCATTACTTTCCATTGCATCGCCTTAAAATACATAGCATTCAAATTATACAATACACTACCAGCTAAGACTAGACAAATAGAAACACTGAGTAAATTTAAACATGAAATAAAACTTTGAATTATTAAAATAGGTCGTCCATTTATTGCTAACTAATGTTATACACATTCTTAGACGCGCCTACTCAATTTTGAATCAATATCTGTCTCTACGCATATGCTATTCCAATTTTATTTTCACATTTACTCTCGCCCGGATTATAAAACTGAAAAGATATAACATACGTATACAACATAATGATACCTTAAAATTTCTTCCCTGTTCTTATATTTTGTTTATTCAATTACAAAACTTATGTACCTCTTACGTCTATCTCGACATAGAAATTTTCCCAGCGAGACAGACATCGACAATTCCTTTATAAGTGTGCTTTTTCAAGATTAATAAAAAATGAAAAAAAAAAATATTCAAACGATTGGTATTCACTTCGTGGCGTCATTATTAATAAATTTCTTAAAAAATATACTTAGCATCCACCACTTTCTAAATATACATTGATATCTATATGTTTCGAAAGCGATGCTTTCATCGTCGGGAATATATACATACTGAAACATAATTTCAAGTTTAGACAAATCATAAAAATAAGAACACAATAATGTAAGAATAGATAAGTTATAAACATAATAAAAAAAATGATTAAAGTTGGTAGGTAACTAATTTATATTAGAAATTAAAAAAATCAATTATTATTAATATTAAATGTGTATTACTTAGATGAAAAATGTTGATATCAATGTGCATTTATAAAGTGGTGAATAATAACGGCCGTTCTTCCCAACCTTACTGAGCAACGGCTGAGCCGGAATTTTCCCTCAGCACTGTTCAAATGCACAAATTCGCATTTCCCAACGAAATCTCAGTCAAACGTAGGATCATCTTAAGTTATCGAATTCTGTGGATTAGAGTTCTCCTCAGTGAAAGACTAGTTATAAAAAGTATCAAATGACAGCGTAAACGTCAAATGTCATAGATATCTATGGTCTCAAACGTCATTCGTTTCGCGAACTATTTTCTGTACCTATTGTATTGACAGTTTTGAACATGGAGAGCGAAAATGAAGATATTTTTAATGTAATACCAATAGCGGGTATGGACAGAGTATATGAAGACAGTGACGATGGAGATATTATTGACATAATTCAAATAGTGGAATGGGCGGAAGTAATTGACGGTAATATCGGGCTACACAGGCGGCGACAGGATGTAGATGTCGATTACGTCGAAATGTTAAATGAAAAAGAATTTTTTAACCGTTTTAGAATGTCAAAAACATGTTTCTTATATGTTTCATGTCGATTTCGTGTTAAGACTGATTGAAAATTGAAAGAACGCACAGAAGACAAACGTCAACAATGTTTACTTCCGTTTTCGCGGCATCGGTAATAGTCAAGGTAACACTTTATTTTTAACAAATGCGTTTTTAAATATAAAATGATGGTGTTTGTATTACAATATTTAAGACAAATAATATGTATTCATAATAAATAGAAAATTAACTCGTCTATGTTAATTTAACATTGAAAGTGTTTACTTTGATGTCATTTTATTGACTATGAACGTGTGGGGGTACAATTATATTTTCCATAGAAGTGGGCGAGTACTTCATAGACAATTTAGGAAGTTCAAAGATGAAAAATGTTTGCAGACAGTCAAATAGCGCGAATACTTAACAAAACACTTGGCTGATCGGCAGCTCAGTTGATCATTCGAAAAGTTGGAGAAAACGGCCGTAAGTATATTTTTAATTCATTTAAAATAAAAATCGGATGAATTATTATTACCTATTGATTAACCCCATCCACCCTTGAATATTATCATAACAAAAATGTCTGGAAAATCTTCAAACCTCAATCCCTCATCGTATAACTTTTCGAAAGCTGAATACCATAATACAACGGAATACCTCACCCAACTAGATTGGTCAATTGTAGACGTTGAAATTAATATAAATCTTCAATTAGATCATCTATCCCAAATGGTTTACAGGAGAATAAAAAAATATTATTAATCACTAAAAACGTATCAACAGAAAATATAAAGGCACCAGAAATCCTAACAATTGCATTACTTTTACTAAATTACCAAAACAGTGTAAAGAATTATCAATAAAATGCTGTAGTGATTATGTTAGCGTTATAGAAAAAGAGGCAGACGATAATGCAAAAAAAATATCGAGCTTTTCTAAATCATTACGAAAAATTTATTGTGTTTTTCCTAATATCAGGAATTTAAAAGAAAAATGTGCCGACAGTATCGACGATATAGTTAATCCATAAATTAATAATAATAACTTTGTTTACACCACTTTTTTTAATAAATAAATATCATCATGTTTCTAAAGCAAAATTCCTCATCGGGATAGGCAGTACGCTAAAAATAATTACAAGTATAACAAATGATAAACATGGAAAATAATAATTTGAGTATAGACAAATGATAAACATGGAAAATAATAATGTATGTATAGACAAGTGATAAACATGGAAAATAACCATTTGAGTATAGAAAAATGATAAACATGGAAAATAATAATTTGAGTATAGACAAATGATAAACGTGGAAAATAATAATTTGAGTATAGACAAATGATAAACATGGAAAATAATAATTTGAGTATAGACAAATGATAAACATGGAAAATAATAATGTATGTATAGACAAGTGATAAACATGGAAAATAACCATTTGAGTATAGAAAAATGATAAACATGGAAAATAATAATTTGAGTATAGACAAATGATAAACGTGGAAAATAATAATTTGAGTATAGACAAATGATAAACATGGAAAATAATAATTTGAGTATAGACAAATGATAAACATGGAAAATAATAATTTGAGTATAGACAAATGATAAACATGGAAAATAATAATGTATGTATAGACAAGTGATAAACATGGAAAATAACCATTTGAGTATAGAAAAATGATAAACATGGAAAATAATAATTTGAGTATAGACAAATGATAAACGTGGAAAATAATAATTTGAGTATAGACAAATGATAAACGTGGAAAATAATAATTTGAGTATAGACAAATGATAAACATGGAAAATAATAATGTAAATATAAACAAATTACACACATGGATAAAAATTAACAGTTAGCGATGAAAATAGCTAAGTAATTCATTAAATTATGATAAAATATTAAATAATAAATTTATATAAGAAATATTAAAAAGAAATTATTTTTATTATTAATATAATTAAAATCGTGAGGTACAATAGTTATTATTATAAAAAAATAGTTATATTCTAAATATACTTAAATATTAATGTGAAAATAAATTTATGAGATAACTATTTAAAAAAAAAATTTTGAATCTTAATAATATTTAATTGACTATTAACACTTTTAATACGCTGATTCATTTAAAAGTGTTTGCCATGCAAATATTCCCGTAAATGCAGTCTCCAGTATTTCAGTTGAAGAGTCATTAAACTTATCCAATGTTTCATCAAAATAGAAGATATAGAAAAGGGAAGCAATGAATCTGCTCGAGTGATTGGTATTCTTCCAATATTTCTGATAACTTGCATTAAGCCTTTGCAAAACAGAATTCCTATGGATTATTACAAACATTCCTTAAAAAGTGGAGGTTTTATGCACTTAAAAAAAATATATTTTCATTTTTGAAGATAATTTCTAATCAGTCAACAGGCTGAACATGTAATTGTGTGAAATTTCCTCGATAGAAAAAAATCCCAAAGTATGCTCCGAAAATTAAAAAAAAAACGGGATTGTTCTATTATTTAACATGCTATGGGTTTGAAAAAATTAATAGTGTTTCTTTAAATGCTACTTAACACATTCAACTTAAGATTTTTGATCTATCTTAAATATGTCGTGTTTTATTAATATTTATAGAAATGTCACTTACGTCAATTTATTCTAAACACTCTTTACATTGGCGCGCTCTTTCTATCTTTCGAATGATCATATCTGCCTTTGCGTTCATTTATTCATTTATTCCTGAAGGTGATAGCATTGCTTCGAAACATGTAGAAATATGTATATATTTTAAATAAAGTGGTATATACAAAGTGTATTTTCAATTATATAATTAATAATGATGCCACAAAGTTATAAAGCATTTGAAGAAAATATAATTTCAAACATGTTTATTTATATTTTGTTTCATGCATAGTATAATAATTTAATTTAAATAAAAAAAAAATAAAAAAACATTGTTTGTTTGCAAGCAACTTGGTGATTTCTTTTTAGTTTATTAGCAATGTGCTGAAGTTTTTATACAAGCAGTTTAAATTGTTTTGAGTTATGTATTCAGAGGTTTCTTTTAGGAATATGTTGAATATATGTGCGAGGTAGGAATCGTGTTTTTTGGCAAAACTGGATTTATTGTTGGGTATTTGAAATTAATTGTTAGAATTAGCTCATGTGTTTTGTGAGTGAGTAACTGTGTGATTTGTAGAACAAATGTAAAAAAAGAAATTCGATGAGGAAGAATAATAAATCACTGGGTTTTGAAGTAAATGTGTTTTTTTGTTCCACTCCATAAACTAATAATAATTAGATGGATTCTGATGACTTTCAAAAAAGTATATCTACGAATGGTCAGAAATATTTCTATGTTAGTCATATTTCTGATCGTTCGTAGTTATGGGTTTGTGACAACGGGGTTCTGTCTGCTATTTGTATGAAACTGAGATATCGAGGTTCAAAGTTCGGAATAAAATAATAAAAATGGACTTCCATGAAAAAGTGAACATGAGGAAGTATTGTAATTAGATTATTTTTGTGTTTGAGAACATTCTATGCAAAATAAAGAGGCATTTAGCCCAAAAATTCAGCAAGAAACAGGTAGAAGCTTGTTGCTTTGAAAATCAGCTAAACTCAGAGCCACATTATTCTAGTATTTGACTATGCAACCTTGTTGTCTTTAAATGAACGGCTCGTAAGAGATCATTTCATAGATTTTATTTAAATGAATAAGTAGTCGAATACTATGTTTTAAAATAAAGCAATTCTATAGATGACAAATGTATATATATAATAATCTATATAATGTATATATAGATACAAAGTGTATTTTCAATTATATAATGTTTAAAATTATTTTTTTTACGTATTTTTTTAAATATGTACCCTGGTATTTTCATGTACCTACTTTTAAACAATTTATTTAGCTCCTTTGTGTATTTTTATTTTTGCTTTATGTATTTTCTTATGTATTTTTATTTGATGTAATTTCTTGTGTATTTTTAAGCATTTTTCTACGTTATCAAATAAAATAAAAATTGTTACCCGTCTTGGAACCGAAATAATAATATTGTTTTATAACAAAATAACAAATAATGTTATCCTTACTGAGTTTTCCCGTGCTGAGGATTTCATTTACAAAATATTTAGATACATTATATTTAATTGATGTGCTTGATGAAGAAAAAAAAATGTAAGGCAAAGTATTTTAAGTGCAGTTGAGTGGTTTCAGTGTTAGTCTGTATTTGATGTTAATATATTTTCTATTTCAGATCTAAAACGTATCCAGTGTTTTATTTAAATTTTAAATATATTATGGTTGTGATGTTTTAGAGTATAGTGGGATTTTCTTGTCGAGTTTAGTACCATAGATAAGAAGTTTTTTGTCCAAATGTTGTGTTTACGGTTCCTTGTTGTATGTGTTTTTGACTCTGAGATCTAGTGTTTCTAATATGTGTGATTGTTGTTATTTCTTGTTTTTTTGTATTTATGAATGTAAAGTAGTATTGTTTTAGAGTAAATTGTTTTATTGGCATAATGTTAGGTTTGTTGAAGATTTCGTCAGTACTAGTTTTTACAGGAACTTAAAGTATAAATTTTATGATGGCTAGTGAAGTCGTCTAGTGAAACGGGTAAAATACACGTATCTGTATTAACATATATGCCAATAAACGCCGAGTTGCCCGAAATGAAATGAATGAAGTTAAAAAAAAATGTTATGTTGAAAACGAATAAGCTTTGTGTCATTTTTAGTGACATATGATTTACGATTTCACGTAATATATGCGATACGCGATATAATAGGGTGGTTTTCTATTCATCGCAGAATTCAACAATTACCTTTCATCGAATCGCCGTGTCCAGTGTCCATGGCACCGCCGCAATGGAAACTTCCACAATGGGAACTAAATTACTTTATCAATTCATAAATTCGGGCGTCAATTTTTCAGCGATACGCAGTTCTATTGTTTTCGGAAAAATTCTCCACGCGAGCTTTTGTTTTCCGTCGTCATATTTCTTTTTTATATGTTAATCCTCTCTCTCCCCCCTCTTACCCCATTCTGAACTGCCCCTTTGTTAGGGATATTTTTGTGTCCATTTTTTATTTAATAAAGTACATTTAAATTTTGTCAGGAAAGCGCGACATGAATTATTGGTTGTGGGAATGATCCAAATTGTATAGGGAAACTTTGTTTTAATTCCGACAATTTTCAAATCATATATTTGAGTTGCTGCTAAAATGGAAAAAAAGTGTAATTACTGCCTTTGTTGCATTGAAGATGATGGAAAGATTTTTTTTTACTAATGTCGTAAAAATTTTTAAAAATACAGTATAAACCTTAAGCAATATAAGAACATGTGAAGAAGACAAAAAACAACGTATTTAGATTTGTCAAATATTTTTTACAAAATAAAATTAAACTTTTATGTGATGATTAGCTATAGCTACTACTATTGTCATATTTCAAGATCGTGTTATTAATTAAAGAACACAGTGCATTAAACGTCAATTTTATTATGGCTGTATTCGTTCCCCAGTTTATGAAGTCCATGTATCGGCGAGGGAGTGAATTTTTGTCCTCTGTTGATATATTTGCATAATGGTATTTGAAGGTTGACCTACTAAGGTGATTTGCAACGTGTTTAGCTTCATAATTATATAGGTATGTTTATTCATAATCTCCCATATACTTATATATCTACACAAAAACAGACATACACACACACACACTACCAAATGCAGGATCTCAAGACCGAGATCACTGAAGTCCGAACTCGTTCTTGTGAACATCGGGCGTTTCCTCCTGAATAAGGTTTTCTATGGTTTTCCTTATTCCCAAAGGCGAACTCACACAACACAAACAGACACATGTGTTTTTATGCCAAAGTGTTGATGCTGATGCTGCTCGGACTGACGATGATGATGCAAACATGCAACTTGGTAAGGTTTTTATGAACAGATTTTTCCCTACAGAAATCACAAGACGCAATTGACATTAACGGTCAGGTATCATTTAAAACTACCATTATGCGGTGAAAAGTGTATGTAAATTTAGAGACAGTAACGTTAAATGTTTCGTCACTTCTTGACTAATAAGAAACCAAGAAATCAAAAAAAAATCTTAAAAAACGACGGCATAGCAGTGAAATCAATTTATTTAACAATTTTTAAATATGTAGGTACTAATATAAATAATATCAAACTTATTACTATTATATCTTATAGTTTACAGAGTAAACATAACATTCAAAATTTATATAGATGGTATAATAGACTTGGTTTTTTTTTATGTCTTTGGAAACATTCACAGAAAATGTTTTAAATTTTGGATGTGCCAATTCTTGGCGGAGTTATATCCTAAAGAGTAACAAAAAACACATATTTTTTTGAATAACTTATCGAAGTTTATAAACCTGGTTGTTATATATTTTTAATCATTGAAGATGGTAATAACAACTCTTAGATTGAAACAAGAAACTGAAGTGACACAGAAAAGAAAAAGATAACGGTAGCAGCTGGGATTCGAACCCAAGTCCTAATGATATATCCGGGACCCTGCGCTCTAATCTACTGAGCTAATAATGATACCGTTTAAAATGACTGAACAGATTGGGGTAGCTGTAGCTTATTGAGGTTACCATGAGGTCTCATGGGTTCGAGTCCCAGCTGCTACCGTTATCTTTTTCTTTTATGAATCTTTTTATTTTCATGTTTCATTCTGCGAATTATTATTATTATCTTTAATGATTAAAAATACATGAAGATCACGAACTAGTTTAAAGATAGACATGATATTTAAAATAAAATAAAGTGGAATAAAGTATAAAATATATTTTTTTTACTAATTACTAAAAAAAGATTGCCTATGCCGAGGTCTGAAAAGATTATCTTCAGAGTTTAATCTATGTATAAAAATGCTGTTGTAGGCAAAATACAAAAAAAATTCACCGCACTGCGTTTACAATGAGATGTCACTACACGCCACTGCCTTTTTATACAACATTTCGTGGCGAGCTAACTCAGGATATGATTTCAGGTTCTCACAAAATGTTTAATTAATTAGATTTCCACGAAAATTCCAATGCCCCGAGCAGGCCAGGAAAATGGCTACCGGGAAACAGCCTTTGTTGATTCTCGCTTGAAATGTGTTTTTTTCTTACCGAGGAAACCTATAATTGTTGAAAATATGATCCTTTTTTTCCGATGTTTGGCTTCCAACGATCATTTATTATATGTACCTAAAGTTTTAATTACTTAAATAAACCAATTAAATAATTTTATTTAAACCACCATTGTAGTAAATAAATATCGACACGTTTCTAAATCAATGATTCCCTCGTCGGAATATGATGTATACAGAAAAAATAACGAGATTTGAACATAGACAAATATAACAATAATTGGTGAGAGGATGTAAATAATTAAGTATTAATGTAAAATATAATTTTACAAAATGAATAAAATTATTATAATGTAATAATTACTATATATATAGTATAAACTATAAATTCAAAAATATTAAAAGATATGGCTGTTAAAAAAAGGCTGTTATTAATGTTTATCTAACTGTTAATACCGTAGATATAAATTTAAACTTTAAACAAAATAATTTATTAATTGATAAACTAAAGTTTTTAAGACAAGATTTTTGTGCAAAGCGCAAAGGGTAACAATTATTTTTATAAACAATAATTATTAGCCTGAAACACTCATCAAAATAGAAAAAACCTTCCGAGAAAAGATAAATGTCGCCGAATCAGAAAGGTGCAGGTTCAGTCCTGTCGGCGACATTTATCTTTTCTCGGAAGGTTTTTTCAATTTGGATGAGTGTTTCAGGCTAATAATTATTGTCTATAAAAATAAAATAATTTATTTTTACAATTTCTTCAATAGATTTGTAATCATTTTGTGGCGTCATTATTAATAAATGAATTGAAAAAAAACACACATTTCAAAATTTCGATTTAAAAAAATTTGTTGACATTATTATTTCCTTTATTGAATAACTAAAATTAACCAGTTGAGAATGGACAAACGAGTCTAAACTAGTTGAGTTTTCCATCATTGTACTAGCAACTTTTTCCATTTATAATCATGGTAGTAGGGAGGATTAAAATATTGTTAGGCTATTCATTCCCGGAAATATTTGTCACTCTTTTTAAGAAATGTGATAACATTGTTTAACGTAGGCGGTTTATAGCGCGGCTTGTCATAAATAGACTAAATCAAAACACTAAGTTTAACCCATACACCCTTTAACTATCTCTCCTCTATATATAATTTCCTTTTTCCAAACCTTAATGTTTTTTTTAAATATTAAATACCATACTCTGTATTTGTTGTCAGTTTAACTTTTGTCTTGGTGAAGGAAGGGTTATTCCGAAGGCGGCCGATAATTCAAATACATTTATTATTTAAAACACACTATTTGTTCAATTCGATCAGAAATAAAATCTTTTTCTCGTATATTGGTACATACGCAAGAAAAGCAGAAACCAGAAAAAATCTGGCTGCCACTTTTACGGTGTTACTTTATGTAGCGCATTAAACTTGTGGTCTGGGACAGGACACATTTGGTTCGGACAGGAAATTTAAGTATTAAATGGACCCTTCTTCCCGGAAATCCAAAAGGACTTTATTTAGTTTTCTCCCCCAATTTCGCATCATATTCGGGCGGACGCCATTTTATTCCGGAAACATAAAGTAAGATGCCACAAATCAAATAATGGAAAAAAATATGATTTCAATTCCGGAAAAACTCTTTCAATGGCTTGGGGCAGTAAAATGCTGAATATTTCTATAATAATAATATTTGGGTGTTTTGCATAGCGCTTCTTTGTGAAAAATCACATTAAGGGCGGTGTACAAATATTTCCACAGTGCTCTATCTTAGAACTAACTAAGTTCATCGATCAATAATGCACAACTATATGTACAATGCATTTAAAAAGGTTTTTAATTTTTTATTAAAAAACCTTTGTAACTTTTTTCCACTTATTTATTTTCGACCGGACCGGTTTCACCCTATCACGGGCATCCTCAGACTGGTCTCTCAGCCCGGGCATCCTCAGACTGGTCGATATTCATTCCTTCCTCGATAAGAAACAGATTGAGGTATAAGACTTAAAAAATGTTGATCCAATAAATTTTTTAATATTTTTTATTGTATCGTATTAATTACATAAATTGGGAATTTGTACCCGCTGAGGTATTGCAAGAAGCTTGTTAGCAGGAGTTTAGTTCGACGACATTATGTAATACAACAATAAATAACAATCATCATAAAAATAGTAACTAACTAACCTTCACGCCGTTTCCCCGCAGGGGTAGGCAGAGAGGACGGACCGCCAAACAACTCGATCTTGGCATACACTTCTTACTTCATTCGTTTTCATACAACGTCTCATACATTCTCTTCTGTTATTACGACTTCTGACATGGCCCGACCCAAGTATTTGATTCACTTGATCGTGCCATGTCTTCCTCGGACGTTCCCGGCTTCTTCTTCCATTCACATTCGCGTCATATATTCTCTTTACACTCCATTCTTCATTCATTCACTCTACATGTCCAAACTATCTAAGCGTCCCTTTCTTAATCTTGCTCATTACGCATACATCAGCCTTGTATTCTTTAAGAATCTCAATATTTTTTACACGATCATACATGGTTTTACCACACAAATAGTAACGCAATAATAAAACACTGTGTGACTGATCGGTCAGGAATTTGTAAATTCAATAAGCCACGTAGCTTGCAACGTACAAAAATATACTAGAGACAAGATATCAAATTGTTTAATCCATTTTTTTTCAATTGTTCGAAATGAAAAGGTTTTCATAAAAATAATACAATTTTTTTTTTTAGAGACACCAACAGAATATTTATAACATGCTTGTATTACAAAAACTGTTAATATATTCTATATATATATATATAAAAATGAATGTTTGTCTGTCCTCGACTTTCTCGAAAATTACTCTACCGATTTCGCTGAAAATAGCACAGTTTGTTATTATTAGACGGAAAGGTTTAGAGAGTAGTTTAAACGAAATCCAATATGTAAAACTGTTGTTTTAACGTTTTAAAATTAGTAATAAAAACATTGAACCCGCCATGTTGTATTGGGGTTAGCCCATAGATATACCATTCTGGTTAGCCACAGATTACATATTCAAAATACGATGTTTTGTTTGGGTAGAATGTTTTCAAAATGGAAAACACAAGTAGGTACCTACTTAAAAACTTTATTATTTTAAAAAAATAAATGTTCGGAATGAAATAAAAGTTTTGAAGTGTTTCTTTGTTTAGAGATAGTTACATTCGCTGACAAATCAACTATGACACCCAAACGACAAGCAAGAATTCACAATTTTATAACAAACTTTATTCGAAAAATTAAAAATATTCCCGAGCAAGGCCGGGTACACATAGACTAGTACTTAATATAAATGTTCCTAGGATTCATGCATGGATATAATATAGATCATTCGTTTGCTTCATCGTATTATACGAGTACAAGCGTCAAGCGGGTATTTTGACAAATACGTTATTCATAATATTTTAAAAAATGGAACACGTTTGTCGTTCATCATAGTTTTGTTGGGAATACATTGTAAAACTATTTGTCAGCGCCACTCAAGTACTGTAACTTTTAAAGAGGTCATAAAAATGGTCGAGTTACATAATTTCATTTAAAAAATAAAACAATAACTTTGTTTACATCACATTTATTTATACTTTTGCGACCGGGTTTCGCTACTACCGTAGCTTCTTCAGGGCAGTATACAACTAAACTATGAACAAAGATACATATGTATTATAGATTGATACAAACAGGCGAGTGGAGGGCCAAGGGTGAGAGATTAGCAGGTACCTGACCGGGATGGGTGTGTACTTTATTTATTAGGAATGATATAAGAATTGGACTTTTATTTAAATTTATTTGATTATTTATGAGTCTACAATTTGTATTTTTGGCTTTCCTTATTTCTAACGCTTCTAAGTTATCTAGTCGAATGCCTGTTCCATTTTTTTTTCTCTTAAAAAGAAAGACAAATATTCCCTAGTTACGAATAACCTGAGAATATTTGAAAATCTCCTACTACCATCACAGTAAGCGGAAGATGTTGCTTGTGTCGTAATGGAGGAGGAGCCAGCCGAGGAATTGAACTCACGACACCTCGGTGAGACCCAAACGCGATGCCAACTCAGCCACTGACCGGTATGTATGCAGTAAACTAGTGCCTGTATTTTTATTGAATGTGTGGTTTGTTTCTAAGAAATGGTTGACAAATTCGGAGAACCCATTATTATTTTGATATCTTAAGTGTTCTTTTACCCGAATATTAACATTACGCGACGTTTTGCCTACTTAGAACGCCGGGCAATCATTGCATCGAAGTGAATAAATGCCCGAGTGGCTTAAACTGTCTTCTTTATCTTTACCTAGTGTAAGGGTTCTGTAAAACTGAGTCGGAAAATATAGTGCAACGTACCTTATATCTCAATTACAGCATTGAACCTCCAACTAGAAAGAACGTTTGGTATCACCAATTTGAGTAATTGGATATCTCTGTAAAGGAAAAAGCCCTAGCCGACCGCGTGTATTAGACCAAAATTTGCGAAACTGAGTTCATAATTTTGTATCAATAAAAAAATGTATGTGGGAAGCTCTGTATGTTTTCTAGTCGGGTTGGATGATAACACGCTCAAAATGTTGTACATAAAAACAACAACAATCCTATATATAAAACAGGAAATTGGTTCTCTCAAAATTAATACCTGTGTCAAGAAATTCGCTTTTTTTCCTTCCTGGTTTTTCTAGGCTATCGCAAGTATATTTTTTCTAACCATATCATTGAAGTGCCCAATAATGAGCAAGAAGCCATTTTGGTGGAGACGTATTTTATTTCGACACTTAAATCTAATAAAGAGAAATCATTGACGAAGATTATATTAACAAATCTCTGAATCTGTGCAATCTGTGAATCGAATCTAACACAACTGTTTTATGGTTACAGCATAACGCTATAACCATTGAGCTAATGAGACCTGTTTATTTTACGTCATTTTTACCAATAAAAAAAAAATAAAAAATATATTTTTTAAATAAAATAATTAAATAAAAATTTTCAATACACTACTTATAAATATATAAACTTATCTGTGCAGGAGGCTAATAGAGAAACTAACCAAGAAGCATTTTATTACTGGTACCCCCAACAGTATGTATTATATAATAATAATAATAAGAGTAAATTTCTATAGCGCAGTTTTGTGAAGGTTAATCTCAAGTGCGCTTTATACTAACTAACCTAACCTAATATAATACATGCAACGCCTGGGCGAGACTCAAACGCGATGCCAACTCAGCCACTGACCGATATTATATACATGATTTTTCACTGGATACCAAGGGAATTAAATAACTAGGAGAGAAAACCGCAACTAAATGAGCTGTGGAGGATTAACAGAAAAAATGTCCTGAAATTCTGTTTCTACGCACAAGAATTTATGTTTTATATCGGATAGGATTTTTTGAATAATTATGTTTTTAATACCCGTTTGAACTCTGCTCAATTCTGGATGTTAGCAATATTTGGGGGGAGCTTATTCCAGATGACCGGGCCGTATGTATGTACCATATTTGACGGCCTCTATGGTCGAGGGGTAAGGCTCTCGACTACGAATCCGAAGGTCGCGGGTTCAAATCCCGGCGTGTGCAAGTAAATTTTATTGAATTAATTTGTGTTGTTTCACAATTAATTGATTTTAAAATAATATATGGTATATTTGCCCACGTTCCAGAGTGGAAGATACTCTCAGTATCGCCCTGGTGAAAGACCACTATTCAGAATTGAAACGTTGCTTGAAATGGCTTTTAGCCCCGTTTGGTGACCAGATCTGAATAGCCAGGTATTCCCCAACTTCCTCCTCCCCTTCTCCTTCCCCTCCCCAATACCTTCAGCCTCACAACATTCCCCAATTGGGAATGCCATAGTCTCACTGGCTCCAGACGGTTGGGAGCAGTTGGGACTCTTGTGCGGTATTCATATAAAAAAATAAAATAAAATAAAATATGGTGTCGCCTCCTGTAAGTCAGTGCAATTTGAATTTTTTTTTAATGCGAGCGCTTAAACTACATAATACTACTTTGTAAGTTTGTTAAATTTTTTATTAAAATATTTGTATAATAACAAATTCTTCGTATAAACCATTATTTAATATGTTAATATCAACATTTATCAGAAGCGATGCTTCCCTCATCAGGATTTACAGTATACTGAGAAATAATGACAAGAATGGACAAATAATAAATATAGAAAAATAATAACGTAAGATAAACAAAAAATACCAATAAGTGATGTAAATAATAAATTTAAAAATTTAAAATAATTGAAAAAATAAAAATGTTTTTTTTTTATCAAATATTAAATAATAAATTTATATTTAAAAAACAAACAAAAAAATGATTTGCTTTTATTTTTATTTTCACAATTCACATGATTTTTATTAATTATATTATAAATGTGAAAATTAATTTATGTGATAGCTATTTAGCTATTTTTTTTTAAAGTTTTGGTATTAATAATATTTAATTTTCTACTGACGCTTTATTATTTATACAAAATATTTATTAATATTTTTATTAATAATGACAAGACAAATTAAGTTTACATTATTTTTTTTAAATATATGTATCTTATAAATGTGAAAATGAATTTATGTGATAGCTATTTAGCTATTTTTTTTTTTAAGTTTTGTTATTAATAATATTTAATTTTCTACTGACGCTTTATTATTTATACAAAATATTAATATTTTTATTAATAATGACAAGACAAATTAAGTTTACATTATTTTTTTAAAATATATGTAATACTTTGTTTTTATTAGTGACGGCATTAAAAGCTTTCTAAATTAAAATGAGTTTATTGAACGAGTATCATCATTTCAGGTTGCAGCAACAAAATACAAATATTTATTCTAGTTTACGGTCGGTCCTAAAAGTTCGTAATTACGTTTCCATCGTCATATTAAGTTGGACGTCGATTTAATTTCACGACTTTGTTCCAGGCCTTTTGACAGAAAACAGAAGCAAACTACAAAATAGTCGAACCAGAGTTAAGCCTTAATAATTTTGAGCCGTATATGGAAAATTAATCTCAGCGCATCAGGGTTTTGGATTGAATATTTTTCATTAATTCACCAACAAGAACTTTTACGTACTTTCAAAACAAATATTTGATTATTTTTTAGGTAACACAAGATTTAGTGAACGGAAATATCTTTGAACACTTATTTTGAGTTTTGCGTTTTTTAATAATTTTGAGATATTAAGGTAAGGTATAAATATAAAATATGCATATGTATTATAGAATTTCTTTCCATATTTTTCCTCACAAGGAAATCCTACGCTGAGGCGAACTAGGCTTTGAAGAAGGGGATTTGAGTGACTTATGTATTTCAACTTCAAAGTTTGGGTAGGGTATTTCCAGTGATTTCTATGACGTTGTTTTAAGAATATTAGTCAGTTATTTTTCTGTTACTTCCTTAAGTCAAGTTTTGCTAGACTGAATGAAATTAATGATAGAATGACTTTGTTTGATACTAAGCAGGAGTTTGCTATATAATTTTACAGATAAAAATTCAGAGCTTCTTTATAAAAAAGTAGTAAGTACACTTACATTTAGCTTGTCCAATTTCTTTGCTCCGGTATTATGATTATGAGGAATGATTTTGCTCTGGTATTATGATTTGAGCCATTTTGTCCTTTTTGAGATGAACCAGAATATTTTTGGCAAAGATTTTTTTGTAAACATGGAGCATAGAAATGTTTAAAGATTTCCGTTTTTAATTTGCTTGTGGGGATCTTTAAAATGGTCCTTATGATGCAATTCTGAGATGTATTTAGTAGTTTTATGTAATTTGGTGCAGCTGAGCCCCATCCCAAAGTTCCGTATTCCAAATGAGAGTGGCATAAAGCATAATATACTCTATTTAGATCCTTGGATGACAAGATATTCCGTAATTTTTTGAAAAGGTAGAAGAGTTTTATTAGCTTTTTTGAATTTCCGTTAATGTGTAAATCCCAGCGAAGTTTATCATTAATTATGATGCCAAGATATTTAATACTTTTAGCTTTTGTTTTATACGGGCAAGTGTATTGGGGTAAATTGTTTTGCTATTCATGTAATTTGAGAGTGTGCTCATTCATTGGTTGACATCTTTTGTTAATTGAGAATGTTATGTATTTAGTTTTAGTCGCTTTTAATGTAAGGGAGTTCACTTTTAACCCTTTTAACTGCATGTACTGCGCGAAGACAGCAGGAGACTAGCAGGAGAGTAGGTGTTCCCTGCAGACTGCAGACGATCAGAATTCGCAAGGGTTGTAGCGACTATGATAATGTAATAATGATGACATGGTTGAATGGTTATATATTATTGGGGGTGGCAATTACTGTTAAATTTATTGTTTTAAAAGAGGCAACGAAAATATTTCCAATACTTGGAAGTGTTCATTTTTTTTTTAATTTAATGAAAATCATATTTAATAATGTTATTATTATGTTCTGCAAGTATTTTAACTATTTGTATTTTTTATTATTATGACAGCTGTTTCGGCGTTCAAAGCTATTTTCAAACTGCGGTTAATCCACATCGTAACGACTGGTTTATGTGGTTTTATTTACTCTCACCCAATTCTAATTTTTTTTTTAAATAACGATTTATGAGTGAAAAATAAAACATTTTGATTGTTCGTGGATTCCTGGACACTTTGCCTACGCGTAAAATAAAACCAAGCATGTTCTATGACCTGTGAACAATTGAATCAATATGCTTATTAAATATAAATTTGCTATTTAAGAAAACGCCAAGAACTTTGCACTATGTTTTAGAGATGACAGGTTCGTTGTGGAGTAAATAAAAAAACGTAATTATATATTTATTTCTTGAGAATGTCATAGTGTGACATTTAGAAACGTTTACTACACGTTCTCACGATCAACAGCTGTGCTGCGGAATTCTTCGCCAGCTTCTGTGTTTCTTCCATCCTACCACCTAAGTATATTCATGACTCACAACTGCCATTATAAATACTCTCCATATAGCATCATCCAACACGACTAACTATGCCCTGAGGGAAACCTCAGAGCATCATGTGTGGAGTAATTAAAATTTGTTACAAATCATGCCGCTGGGTCTAAACTCAGTGGGAGTGCGTACTTGGCTGCGGTCGTGGTAAGAAATCCATCGCAAGCACTTCTATCCGAGTCTCACTAATGTAATTCCATTCTCATTAATCAAGCAATTCCCGCTTATAAAAATAGAACCTGACCTCAATTTATCATTCCTTGGGATTTCTACATAGTTAATTACATTTACACCCGTGTAACACAATGAAAATAAAAGTACCGGGTGGCTACCCTCCGCGCTACACGGCGGGTCAAAAAAAGTGAGCGTAATCGCCAAATCCGCACCAAGAATCGGCACCCCTGTAGCGAGGCTAATGCGATTCGGTCGGAACATTACACCATTAGCACAGACCTGTACAGTACCGGGCAAAAGTTCCGCAACACCACCAACCCCACCCCACCCCACCCACCCACCCGGCGCACATCCAACGAAAAGTTAAGGGACTACTAGATTTACGTATATACACGTACCTGGTGATGTAGGTGAGCGTTCCGGGCAAAGGGGGAATCGGCAAATCATAATCACAAACCGTTTTTCTATGCGACCAAATATGAGTTCCGGTTGCTTTTTCTTGCAAAAATTCGAGAAATAAAAACCGGATTTGGCTCGTCCTTGGGTGTTATCAGAATTCAAATGTTACGCTTTTTAACAATTTCCTTACCCTCCGTTTTGAACGCGATTGCGAGACGGCTTTAACCAATTTAAAGCGACGAGATGCGAAGCGACAACCCTTTCCTACGTGTCCACGCAACGCCCGCTCCCGCTACTCCTATCGCCTCCATTGATCGTAGACGGACGCAAGGGTTTTTTTCTAATTTGAAACTCCTACAATAAATACAAAATTTTTACCGAAATTTATCTCAGAAAAGTGGAACTAATAATTTTGTTTCTCCATAATATTTTTTTTGTTTTATTTTTAATTTGGGAAACAAATAAGTGTGTATCATAATAAAAATAAAATATTCAAGGCCAATTAAGTTCCATTAAATTAATCATAGTACGTATATAGTATTACAGATAATAAAAAAATAAATAAACGTAAGATATGTTTAAATATAAATACGGTTTTCGTTTTATGAACATAGTCAAAGTGAGCATGATTGTCAGGAATAACAGTACATGTGTATGCATATATACTGTTAAAAACAATAATTTAACAATAGATAACAGTAGAATTTTCACATAAACGGTATCTATTCAGTTAACTTCACTTTACATGATTTCAAGTTACAATTGAAAATGTCTACATCTCGTGGGGTATTGGGAGTTTTGGAGATACATCCCATTATAGAGTTTTGCGCGTAATTTGATATACAGTGTGGTATTCTAAATAAATCGTACGATCTGGTGATGCGCTCAGAGCAACGAGATGCAATTATTTCTAACAAATATTTTTCTGCGTTGATCACTAAAACGATATGATAGGTAATTTATAAATTTCGTTTAAATATTTTCTATACGATCAATATTAGTTTGATTCCAAATTACAGGGGACCATTTGAGTTGTGACCTCACATATACTGTATATAGTAGAATTACTGTGTGTGGTATAGTGAAGGGCTTTACAAGGCGTATGATAAAGCCCATTTGTTTATTGGCTTTTTCTAAAATATATTCAATGTCATACGTAAATATCATTTTAGAATCTAGTGACACTTCAAAATCTCGTATGGTTTTTACTCGTTGTAGGGTATTTTATAAGTGTTTTTTTTTCGTGTAAAGGTTATTACGTGACATTTGTCTACGTTAAAATATAATTTCCAGTATTTCATATATTTCTTAAAGTCATCTTTTAATTTATTTCAGTCATCTATGGAGTCAATAAATTTATATATTTTCATATCATAGATATAAAATAAGAAACGAGAATGACTAATAAAAAGTTTCGTGTCGTTTATATTCAAAATAAATAATAGAGGCCCCAGATGGAAGCCTTGAGGTACCCCTGAGGGAGTGGTTATAATCTGTGTCATGTAACCTTTTAAGGTAACTGCTTGATTTCGATTTTTAATATAAGAAGAGAACCATCTTAGAAGATTTCCACATACACCAATCTTCCTGAGCTCATTTAATAGTATGTCGTGATTTACTTTGTCGAAGACTTTAGAAAAATCAGTGTAAATGCAATCTACCTATTTCCTACTGTCCATATAGTTAAAACAAAATCGGTGAATTATTCTAAGGTTGATTCAATAGACCAGCCTTGAAAAAAACCATCGTGATGGGCACTGATAATACTATTTTTGTTAGGTCTATATTTTTTTTATATTGTGTTTCCCTCCTTTTTTAAGAACAGGTATTACAAAAGCTTTTTTCCAAATTGAAGGAAATATTCGTTTTTTAAGGGATATTTTGTACAGCAATGTTCCAGAAGTAACTAATTTTTCAGCACAATTAACGATAAATGTTGGATGTAACATCAGCACTTTTTGTATCAATGTTCTAGAGATATTTTAATTCTAAGAGTGCGATGATATCAATCGCATTGAAATTGATTTTCTTCATACAATACAACTTCATTTAATAAATTAAAATAAATTTTATAAAATCCAGTCGGATGTGCACTTTTCAAGCACTTGTCATTCTGCAAACGTTCCAGATTCAGCATGCTCCCGCGACATACTCGTACATACACAGTATACACACCCTCGTCCCGGCGTAAAAGCATTATACTACCTCAAATCACTGTCGCGTGAAGTAACTCGGAATTTTTCAGATTCACGCTTTTAATGTAATAGAATATAATGGGATTGAATTCTCACCGCAGCCAGGGACTCTATTTCCGTTCCTGGGTGTTTTCATACGGAGCTGGAGCGTCTGAAATTATTTAGCTTCTTACACATTAAACACTCTCCCAGCGCCTATTGTTGTTTTCGTCGACGGATGTTGTTAAATCCCATTGATTTGAAATATTTTTCAACCTTTTCATCGCGTTCTTGATGTACGCAAAATATCAATAGAATACAGAATTCTTTTTGACAATCATAACCCATCTATTTAAACACCCTTATTTTTTTTAATAAATAAAAACATTTTCGGGTTATGAATAACTTGAAATATTTAAGAAATCTCTTACTACCATCAGAGTAAGCGGAAGATGTTGCTTGGGTGGAGGTGGGGGACTTACCCAGCCGATGAATTGAACTCGCGACGTCTGGGTGAGATAGACGCGATGCCAACTCTGCCACTGACCAGCCGGACCGTTTATTTTATGGTTTATATTTAGCTCGTCTTAAAATGTTCATTAATTCTCCTGAAGTGTGTTGCAATACATAAATAAACAATAAGTCACATATATGGCTATAATATTACAAACAGTGAGACGTAACAAAAAATCATCCGTCACTTCGGCGCTGCTCACACTCGCCACCATATTGTTACACCATTATTATCTTAAAACTCTTTTATGTAAAAAGATAATAAAATTTTAATTAGTAAAATAAATTATATAAATTAAAAATATACTTTGTATTTACCACTTTAATTAAAATATATAAATATTTCTCTACATGTTTCGATAGCAATGCTATCATCTTCAGGAATAAATTAATACTAAAAAAAATAATTTCAAGTATAGAAAAATGATAAAAAATTTAAAACAATAATTTAAGAATATACAAAATATGAGCATAAACAATAATTTATATAATTAATAATGATGCCACAAAGTTACCAAACATTTGAAGAAATTAGTAAAATAAATGATCAAACTGTTTGTTTGTTCACGTATCTGCTAAATTCTTCACGTATTTACGTAGTATACAGTAGACATGAGCGAAATTGAATGAATGAATTAAATTGACTATTTCAATCTCGTGACACACTTGATCTGATTCTCAATTTCACACGAAATTAATTCTTGATTCTTTAGCTTTAGCCTTTGCAACCCTATAATTTTAAACGCGCGATACCATTATCACCGCGCGGTTACTACGGGCGTCGTTGCAGAGCCGCCGGAGATATTGTGCAATGGGCAGAACTCCATCCGTATACAGTAACGTATAGAATCTGACGCCCGTAATCCATAAAAACTCGTACGTCATCGTTAGTTTGCAGTCCGCACCAATTGGAGCAGCAAACTGCATCTAGTCAGCCAGTCCATAATTCTGAGCAGCTCGTATTCGCTTTCGCCATTCGTATTCCCTAATTCAAGAAATCATGAAATGTAATCGCATTCAGTTATGACGTCGAAGTCACTACTTCTTTGGTCATCGATATCGAATCTGGTACTAGGTTTGCGGGTTAGCCAAATCACTGCGAGACACTAGTCAGAAGTTCTAATTCATATCTCAATGCCGTCGGCGATTCCGTTCGTCGTTAGTCCCAGCGCGGCCAAGCCGTCAGTTTCAGTAGTCGGGCGAGAATTTCCGAAGTAATCAGTAGGGTGCATCGAAGTTATACTTGTACAATGGTGTTAAATAACGTCATACAATGTAGTGATTTCGTAATTTGTTTCTGTGATTGAGTGTCGCTTGGTTTTAGTTGATTTTTGTTTTTATCAAAGTATTGTCTTCAAAAACGAAAACATTATTTACTATATTGAGGTATTTGAACATTTTTCGTTGTATTTTTTATCTAGTTGAGTAAGACTGTTATTTTCGTTTCTCATGCGAAAAATCCCTCGTTTTTGTTTATTTATAATATTTTACTATAATACACATTTTTTAATGAATTCAAGGAATGAATTAAATCAATAAATTCAAGAAAATTGATGAATCAGAGAGATATGTTATTTACTAATTATATTAGTTTAGGTCATTTATTGTATATTTTCTTACTCTTTTGATATTTGTACTTTACATTTGATTATTTATACCCCTAGTTTATTCTAATTTGTTATATAGTATTCTAAATAGTGCATGTAAGTGAGTCTGCTGCTCGTGAACACTTTAAGTCATAGTTTTAATTTGCATATATATAGTACATCTTTTATTTTCCAATTACATTAGGTTAGGATAGTTAGTGTAAAGCGAACTTGAGGTAAACCTTCACAAAACCGCGCTACAGAAATTAGTTCTTATTATTAGTAAATGTGTACGCGTTTTGACGTATAGATTAAACCATTACTTTCTAAAGAAAGGTAAAAGTATTTCATTTCCTGTTACTTCCATCAGTATGACCAGAAAATGTAACTCGTGCAATGATGGCGGACTTAGCTAGAAAAGGATTAAACCCACGACGCCTTGGTAGGAGCCCAATGCATTACTAACCGGTTAAATGTAAACAGTTACTGAACGCCTACCATAAAAATTTTTGTTGGGCTGTTCTCTCTTTTGTATAAATTTTATTTGTTTTGTTTCATCTTCTTCATTAGCCTTCTGGGTACTTCTGTTTCCAGCTTTGCATACTATATGCCTGCTCCAGCGCTCAGTGCTCGAGTGACTATAGTAAGTTCTATTGATTCTAAGTTACATATGTCATATGAAGTGTACGAGTTTATGGGTTTTTTTTTAAGTTATGTAATCTATAACAATTATTTTTATAAACAATAATTATTAGCCTGAAACACTCATCCAAATTGAAAAAACCTTCCGAGAAAAGATAAATGTCGCCGACAGGACTCGAACCTGCACCCTTCTGATTGCTGGTCAGATGCTCTACCGTTGAGCTAATTAATTAATTGACCTTTTTATGTAATGTATATTGTCTCTGTTGCTATATTCTATATTGCTTATGTAATATCTACTGTTTCCTATAACTGTTACTTTTTTACCTATAGTCGACCCAACCAACAAATAAATGACGCTGTATTTTCGTAGGAAGCAATCAATAATAATAATAATTGAATAATTTGTATACAGCCGTTTTTGTGAAAAATCACCTATAAATATTTCTTCATATTATCTAACTAATTATGTTCAAACAGATACAGTAAAAACATACTTACCTGGCAGGTCGCTTCATATTATCAAAGCTTTATTAAAAAAATTTGGCTTGGAGAAGATATGATTTTCAAGTTGATGTACAATCACTGTGTGGTTTTATATCATAATAAATAAAACAAACACTTTGTTATCAACCACGAATTAATTATATTTTTACGCCAACTGCTTTCGCTTAGATCAAGCTTCATCGGAGTAAATATAATAACTAAAGTATAATACAGATTTATCTCATATACTCGTATGTATATAGGTACAGAAAACAATAGAGTGAAAAAGATATATTACAAAAAAGAGAGAAAAGATAATAAAATATTAGAGCTAGAGACGAATTTAAAAATATTATGTGTAAGAGGGATACAACCATAATATATATTATTACAAATAAGTAGTAAATACACAGTGTAATGGGGACATAATAAAGTCATTAAGACAATCCTGGCAAAGCATGATCTAAGCGAAACCGGTTGGCGTAAAAATATAATTAATTCGTGGTTTATAACAAAGTACTTTTCTTATTTAAAATAACATTGTCATTCAAATCATGGTTCTCATTTACGCATCGAAATATGCCATGGTATCAGGTGGAAGCCGGCAGTTCTTTGAAAGTCGCCTGCCCATCTCATCTGTGGGTAGTTGTTTTTCTATTCATCTGTCACTTCCTCGGACGCCACTGGGTAATTTTCGAATTCCACCTCTCATCCTCGATGATTGATTAAATAAGTTATATTACAGGCGTACCGGACAATGTCCAAAGCAACTTCCCGAAAGCTGAATTTCCGTTGTCCGAAATCCCGAATGACACCTTCCGAAAATAAAGCTGCCACAAACCGAAACCCTGAAAAATCGTTGTTTTTATTTTTTTATTTTCTTTTAATTTTTACAAAAGATAAGCACTATGGTAAAACGAAATCTTAAATTAGAGTTGAAACTTAAAAAAAATGTTTTGAAGAGTTTTATCCACTATGTACATGTGTTACTTAATTTTATTTATTTTCTAGTGGTTTCGACACATCCGTGTCATTCACCAGAATTCTTAGAACTAACTTAAATTAAACAAGTGCAGAAATAATTATACATTATTAGGTGGTGGGAGTGGAAGTGGTGATTTGGAGAGGGGGGATGGTGGGATGAGTCAAAATAACAAGGAAACATTGTTAACAAAGATGATTTACAAGATGCTATTATTCTATTTGAATTTTTTTATTTTTTATTTCTTGAGTTAGTTTAAAAAACGCTAGAGAATGACATGAATGTGTCGAAACCGGTAACAAATAAATAAAATTTCGTGACAAATGTACATAGTGGATAAATCTTTTCAAAACAAAATGTCTATAAATTGTAACATAGTTAATGCCCAAGAAATACAAAAATTTAAAAAAAAAAAAACTGTTTTTTATGTTTAGATAGATACAGTACTTGCATTTCACTTTTTTATATGAATACCGCACAAGAGTCTCAACCGTCTGGAGCCAGTGAGACTATGGCATCCCCAATTGAAGAATGTTGTGAGGCTGAATGTATTGGGGAGGGGAAGGAGAGGGATCTGGTCACCAAACACGGATAAAGGCAATTTCAAGCAACGTTTCTATTCTGAATGATTGTCTTTCACCAGGGCGATACTGCGAGTATCTTCCAATCAGGAACGTGCACAAATATACTACGTATTATTATTAAATGAATAAATTTTACTTGCGCATACCGGGATTTGAACCCGCAACCTTCGGATTCGTAGTCGAGAGTCTTACCCCTCGACCATGGAGACCGTCAATAATTCAGCTACAGTATTGCGGTATTTTTTTTATATAATTTCGTGGTAACAGATGTATGTATATAAGTATCGCCTTAGTAAAGGACAGGCATAAGGAGGTAAGGAGTCGAAACTAAATAATAAATAATTTTCCCGATCTTATTTTCCCCATTTTATAAGGGGAAATAGTTCCCCCCACAAAATTTAAATTTTCATTCAAATAGGGGTGATATTATAGTATAAATCCGCAGGCCTCGCTGGGCTGTTGCAACTAGTTTAACGGAAACGAAATATATATTTCTCAAGATTAGGTGATGTGAAGTTCGCCGTGCGAAGATTTTTAAGGGTCGTATTAGGCAGTTGGGTATGGGCCTTCACCTTTAACTATGGAATAACCGGCCTTTTGAATAGTCAAACATTCGGCTTCCGGTTAGTTTAAGCAAATACCGTAGAAATATAGTAATACGCGCAGCTCCTTATACATTAAAATGGCAACATTCTAAATCAGCGCCCCTGGCGGCGCGAGTTGACGAAATTGGATTATTCCATACATTTCAATAGATTTTCAGCGAAATATATTCTTCATAAATTATAAAATCCGAAAATACAAAAAATAAATATTAGGTAAACTAAATTATGATTTTACTCTTTTTTTCTTATACGTGTATTTAAAATACGCTATTAGGATTAGAAAGATAAAATATTTATTATAATAGCATTACAGTCTAGACGCCTACAGCCCGCGCCACTAGAGGCTCAAGTGCACCAAGTTGCCAGTATTTTGACAAAGCTACGCGTGTAATCAAATATCATAGATCACGGATAAAATGACTATCAAACGTCAAAATACTCCCCGGCGCCTCTAGCGGCCCAGGGTATAAGCTTAAAATAAATATTTTATTCTCTTTTCAAACAATTTAGACGATGCGCGAGCAGCGAGGCATTAAATGTTAATTCAATCCTAATAAACTCTTTTAAAAATATATGTACATATACGTGAGCATAAATGTATGAAAAAACCAATTTGCTCAACTCGGGTCACTAGAGAGCGCCAGTATGGAATGTTGCCATCAAATGTCGGGAGCTTGAGGTATTATCATTTAAGAGTATATGGTTTAACTAAACATAATCCAAATTCAATATCGTAATTCGTAACGTTTATTTGGTACTGTGGAACATTCATAATAGTTTTCAATTATTGCTCGTACTTTCAAAATAAAATAATGTTCAATTTTTTTGTACAAAACAGTGAATCTATACATATAAAAATGAATGTTTGTCTGTCTGTCCTCGTTTTTTTCGAAAATTATTTGACCGGTTTCGCTAAAAATAGCACAGGTTGTTCTTATTAGCGCCGGAAAGGCTTAGAGAGTAGTTCGAATGAAATCTACTATGTAAAACTGATGCTATAACGTTTTAAAATTACTATGAAAAACATTGAGGTTAGCCCATAGATATACCACTCTGGTTAGCCACAGATTACATATTCAAAAAAAGAAGGTTTTTTTTGGTTGGAATATTTTCAAAATGGAAAACAAGAGTAGGAACATTCTTAAGAACTTTATTATTTAGATATATTTTGAAAAAATACATATGTGTTAATATTAATGGTCATAAGGCATTACGATCGCTTTCAAATCAATTATGGCACCCAAACAACAAGCAAGAATTCGCAACTTCATAACTTTATTCCAAAAAAATGTATATGTGTAATCCCGAGCAAGGCCGGGTACACATCAGCTAGTTCTCGTATAAAACATACATTTTCGTATTCCGGCAGTGGGCAGGGCGAGGGTAGGGTTTGCAAAACAGAATAAAGGGACAGACAGAAACTGTCACTCCATTTGGCGATGTAACTCCGGGTGACATTATTTTTGACAACCCTCTCAACTTAATGAAATATTTCATTTACAGTCTGGCATTAATATTTACGATCTCTCTAATGAAAATTCAGGGTGTCCGGTGAATTAACCGAATTTCACAATAAAGAACAATCGCTAGAAAGTTCAAAGGTTGGGGAAAGAACAATAACCATCCGTAAGGCAATTAAGTTGACTGGAAATATTGAATTAATTGCGTTAGATGGAAAAAAGCGTTCCAAGAAAAAAATATCGCTCATCTTTCGAATCGGAAAGAAAACATCATTAAACAAGGTCTGTGAGGGTCAATTAGAAAAAAAATTCAACAAATTTTTCTTCTTCATACGTTCTTTCTTTTTTTTGTCAAGGACGGGCTTGGCCACATTAAAGGTTGCCTCGGGAGCTGCTTTTCAAAAATAAAGAGAAATATTTCAACCTTCATTTTACTAAATTATTAGTGACCTCATTTTTGACATAAACCCCACACAAGAGGCCCTGGGAAAAATCATTTCCCTCGGGGTCTATGCCATCTTTGAAGATGCTGTGTAAATGGTCTTTTTGAAGAGAGGAAGGAGTAAACAAGGGTCTTGAAGAAACCCATGTTATAGGAAGGAGGAAACACAGAGGCTGCCAAATCGGTCCACAGCTGTCGTCTCTCAAGAACGAGTCATAGAAACGACCCGTTCTCGTGTGACAAATATCAACCATGTACGGCTGTTGTACGCGCGTTTTGCGTATTTTCCGACTATGCATTGGTCCCTAAGGGTTCAATGACGCTAGTTTATTAGACCACCGTCCATTAAAATACTGGTGGACCAGCGACGGGATTCCCACCTGACGCTTGTATTCTAAAGATTGCAATCCGTTTTTTTTAGAATAGGGGAATCTGTCAAAGGGACCGCGCGTTACTGTCTAGTCATGGATTTTTGTCAGTTAGGTATTTTAAAGCTCCAAACCAGAGGTAGCTGCCAAATTCATCAGTGGAGAGCACTTGAGATTTGTGCAGGGTCAGCAGTTATATTCTATTAAAAAATATTTCTTAATAAAATATATACATACGAGTATGCACTAGTGGTTCGGTTTATTGAGCCGGATCACTAAATCAGCTCTCTGTAAAGACAATCCACATGAAAACTGAACGAAAAAAGTATCGTATAAGAGCGTCTTAAGGGCGTCTTTAGGAGGGCAAAGGGAGCGAGGGACAGGGCATGGTGCGGGGGGACGCGAACCGTTGTTCAATCGAGCTGGAACACCGAACCGATACACTACAAAGAGCTGATTTAGTGATCCGGCTCACTAAACCGAGCTGCTTCGCCCGCCACTAATATGTACATCATTATCTCAAAAAAGTACATATGTACATCATTATCTCCACACGGAGCCAATTCGGGGTATATTGTGAGGCTAAAGGAAATGTGAGATATAGAAAAAGGGGAGGCTGAAAGTACTCAGATATTCTTCTCTGGTCGCTTAACCCGATCTTAATAAAATAACATATTATTGTCTTAAATTTTACAATATTTTAATAATATGTTACCGTTCATTAGAATTAAATTTAATAAATTTGTTCAACATTGAAGGCCGATTAGGTTTCTCTTGTGCCTGAGCTTCATCAAGGCTGTGTAGAATGATGTCAATATCAGACCGATCAGGTTTCTCTTGTTCCTGAGCTTCATCGAGGCTGTGTAGAATGATGTCAATATCAGACCCATCAGGGTTCTCTTGTGCCTGAGTTTCATCAAGACTGTAGAATGATGTCAATATCAGACCTGTCGTCTTAATAGTTATTCAGTTTATTTTTCGCAATATGCATAATGGTGGATATTTTCTACGTCGCGTTGTGTTCATTTTTATATTTTTTCCACACTGGAGACCGTCATTGGAGATGAAGAAAGGGTGAAGTGAATCTGGGTCATTCAGAGACCGCTGTTGTAGGAGGAAGGAAACTCAAAGGCCAGCAAACCATCCCAAATATATGCTGTAAGACAATAGTATAGAACGAATACAAAATAAATTCACCGAGTCTCTCCGGTTCAAATACAACAATAATTATCACTGTGCACTCCAATCTCTGAAACTACAGCGAACTGTTATGCAGCCGACACTATATTCCTGTATAAAATCTTATATGATAAAATAGACTGCCCTGAACTATTACCTCAAATTAACCTTAACATACCATCGAAACCTACTCGCCACACCAAACTATTTTAAACATTAAACAACAAAACGAATTCGCCAATTTCCCGTGTTCTCTAACATTTAATAATCTTTGTCCGAACCTAAATCTCTTCATATTTTTTGACTCCCTGCCGTCATTTAAGAAAAATATTACTCGTATCATCAATACGCACAACTCTCTAGTACATAGCACTATTCAGACTGATAGGTACGCATGTAATAATTTTCTAGAACCTTGTAATTTGTACACCACTCATTTTATAGATTTACTGTTTGTTTCTAAAATAAATAAACATAAAATAAAAAAAACATATTTGACGATGTGATAAGATAACCGCACACCATGGTATTTTTCATCATAGGCAATCATATTATATTTATATTATTAAGCAATCAATTTGTGATTTGAAATATCAGATGAAATAAAACATTAGCTTTGTTTAAAAACAAGGATTTCTTAAAAATGTTGCTTAGTCTAAGCATTATAGGGGGCCAAAATTTTACTAAAAAAGTACATAGTGCGTGCTTATATATGCAAACAGAGGAAGACAAAATATAAAAATGCACTAAAAGAATAGTGAGATAATAATAGATTACATTTAAATTATAACAGAGAGAGACAGAAAATATGTACGGACATATATTTTTTTTTTTCTTCATTTTACTATTATATATAACCACCTCCCGAAATGACTGCGCTTTACCCCGGACACCTTGTATAATGTCAATTTCAATGACAAATCATCAAAATGTATATGGAATAAAAGAAGACCTGAAAAACATCAAAGATCATCTAAAATCATTTTATGACTGAAATCATTTTATTTTCTGTTGTTTTTCCGGTTTCGTGGTTCATTTGGGATGTGTTAATATTATCTTCTTCAATGATTAAATATTACACTGAGGTTTACAAACTTCAATAAGTTATAAAAAATAAATTGAATAATATATTGGTGTTTATATAGATCAGCGTTTTAAATGGAAAGCACATATTCGTCAACTGTTATTTAACAAATTAGAAAATATATATATACATATGGTATATAAATATATATATAAATATTCTTCGAATATAAAGCGTAAAATGGGTGTACTATCTATATTATAATACGGATTTTTTTTAATGTGATACCACACAAGAGTCCCAGCTACTCCCAACCGCCTGGAGCCAGTGAGACTATAGCATCCCTAATTAGGGTATGTTGTAAGGCTGAAGATATTGAGAAGGGGGAGGAAATGAGGAAGAAGACGGTAGGGTAGTACATGACTATTCAGATCTGGTCACCAAAAACGGATAAACCCATTTAAAGCAACGTTTTAATTCTGAATTGCGGTCTTGGATTTGAACCCGTGACCTCCTGATTCGTAGACAAGAATGGAACCACTCCGCCACGAATACCATCTATACGTCGTTATACGCGAAGAAAAAAAATCAATTATAGATCTTAATTATAACAGTGTTACCAAAATGAAAGACAACACATCCAGTACAAGCGTAATGCTATTAATTAATTTTTCCACCAAAAAACACTTTTTGGCAAAATGTACCATATTATATATTTATTTATTTGATTATACGTCAATCTAGAATTTTATAAAAAAAATATATACTTCCTTCTTCCGGGGAGATCTTCAATTCAGGACAAAAGAAGTTTCTTTAAAATAAATATTTTAATGAGTAGCAACTCTATTGATTAAAAATATAAGTATAATAGAATAAGGTTGACATTTTTTCAGTGGTTATTTATGTAGTTTACATTCAAGCCACTAGGGGCGTAAATAAAACTATTAGTGTTTTAAAACTGTCAAAATGGAAAATACAGCATACAAAATAGTCAGTCATTTTTTTTCGTTCGCGTACTACTCAACTTTAAGTGTAAACATACGTAAATAATAATCAGAATTATATTAAAAGTGTTGTTTTACAATTTTTGAGCTACATTTTTAAGATTGAATCTCGAACTAAGCCAAATCAAGGGTCCAAGCAAATGTTTACCTCGCTGAAGTGCTAGAAAAACGTGTGAAGAAGTCCTATCAAATTCGAATGCGTTGAAAAATAATTGAACGGCGGGCTTCACCAATGCGGTTCACGCAGTAATCGGCCCAACTACGGAGCCAGATGTGGGAGACGCGAGTCAAAATCTAACTTTTTTTGAAAAATGACTTCACTGATTGAAGTAATTATATACAGATTTTTTCAAAAATAAAATAATAATTTTATCGAATGAAAACGGATAAAACGACACAAAATAAAAAGATTTCAGTCGCATCTGGGACTCGAACCCAGGACCTCTGCCTATCCGGGCCAACCCCTTAACCAACTTATCTAATGAGACCAGTTCAATTTGTGTCTTCATCGATTAAATCTTCATCGATATCATATCTCAAATTTAAGATTTGTCAATATTATTCTCCATTTTAAATCCCATTTTATTGGCAGCTATCTTAATAATGATTACAAAGTTATTAACAAGCACAATTGTAAGCTAGACAGTGTCTCGGATTAATATCCGATTTTTATTTATTTATATGAGACATCTATTGACTTTTTATAAAAGTCTAAAAAATGTATTCAATTTTTAATTATTAATTATTTTTATTGAGAATTGAAAACCACATTTTAATATTTAATCATTGTAAAAAATAATATTAACATAATCTAAATGAAACATGAAAACGGAAAAAACGATAGAAAATAAAAAGATTTCAGTCGCATCCGGATAGGCAGAGGTCCTGGGTTCGAGTCCCGTGTTTTCCGTTTTCACGTTTCATTTAATATTATTTTCTACAATGATTAAATATTACAATGAGGTTCTTAAATCTCATTAAAAATAATCGATATTTAAAAATTGAATAAAATAATAATTCACCCGAAGTAAGATAAAATTTGCTTTACTTCGGGCACACAGACACGCCCACAACATAGTAATTTAAAATTTGTTCGTCTGTTTTTTTAAATTATTTATTTCAGTAAATGTATTACGATGGTCTACTATTTGTTCTATTATGAAAATAAAAGTTTCCATTTTTTACATATTTTATCGTATTACTATGTGATAGTCATCTGCCTAATTCTAGGTATCAATTTTGTGTAAATGTTAATTCGATCAATTATTTCTCAGAAATTCGATCAATTCCCGGATCCCAATTCGATATGAGTCAGTACAACCCGTCCCTGCGGCATCTGCCGCTATGTTCATTGTACTGGCCTATGTAAGTAATGTACCTATAATACTGTACAGCAATGTTTCGCAACGTGGGGCGCACGCTCCACAGGGGTCAAATTGAATGTTTTGGGGGGCAATTCGCAAGTAACTAATATTTTTTATTTCTTTTACTAAAAACTCGCATTTTACGAAAAAAAAAAAATTTTACATTGCAACCCTGACTATGTATTGTTATCGATTATTCTTAAAAAGGAACTCCAGTGAAAAACATTATATCTAAAAACTATATATGCATATATATTCTAAATATATGTATTTTTTCAAATTTAATTAGACCTAGAATTTATAAATCGTTATTTAAAGTAAATTGAAGCCATCTCATCAAAACGCACTGTTTTTTTGGTATTATTGGAATGACGTCACGCGGTTGTTCGCGGCTATTTTTTTCTATTTAAATTCATTCTGTGTGACCGTATGACGCATGTGTGACGTCATTCGGTCACCGCTATTTACCGCTCGGATTCGAGCAGATTTAGTGGTTTACCAAAATCTATCTTCTAGAATTATTTTAAGTATGTAAATGAACTTCAAAAATAAAATAAAATATTCTGATATTTACATTAGAAGATCAACAATGAAATAATAAAAAAATGATCTAGGGTTCGTTATTAATGAAACGCGTGGTAAGCCTCCCTTACAAATACGCAAATATCATTTGATTTTTTTTTACTTAAACTGAGAAATTTAATCGTGCGTTAAAGTAGTACATGGCTTAAATTAGGTTGAGAAACGCTTCTGTACGGGGTTGTTTTGCTAGATGCCACGGTCGTAATTCGACTATAAGTTAAAATTACCAATTGCCGCGTAATTAAAAGGGATCCGTTTCAGGGGAACAAAATTGTTTCAGACGAAATAATATTCCTCAATTCATTTACGTCTCATTTTCGTTCTCAAAGATATCAAAATAGGGATTAGAATATTATTTTAATGGTGGAATATCTTTTGAGACGTAGTTATGATGATTTATGCACATAATTCTGTTCGGGGTTTTGTATTTGTACGTATTTAATAATATTCTAGTTTTACTTTAAGTTATTGGGTTGATGTTTAATGGAAAATTCTTTAACAGTTTCCTTTTTTAGTGAAATATACATTTTCTAAAAAATTCACATATTCTTCTAGTATAATCGTTAAGCCTCTTATTGGTTTTTTTATCCAATCCTGAAATAATTCAGTGGTTGATACATAAAGAAGTAGTCAAACCCATTTTGGAAAGTAAGTACAAGCAACATCTACCGCTTACTGTGATGGTAGTAGGAGATTTTCAAATATTGTCAGGTTATTCGTAACCAGGGAATATTTGTCTTTCTTTAAAAAAAAAGGCGTAGTTTATTATTTCTAATTTTTTTATTTATTTGTTTATTTGAAATACAAACATTATTAAATAATAAAATGTAAAAAGGCTTTGACTGCCCAACTGGGAACAAATCCCGTTTTAGTACAGCCAAATTGACAAGTTTAGTTCATATTAAGTGCGGTTATACAAAAATAGAAGGGAAAAAAACCTACTGTTGACATAGTATGGTAATATAATATATCTATAAAAAAGCATAATAATTAATTATAAAGAGATGTGAAGAAATAATACAGAAAAAACTTATGAACGTACTTATGAAGAGATGAGAAAAATAAATATTGTAGAGTCAACAATTATGTATATACGAGTATGTTTGAAAGGTACTGTTGGTGCTATGAGGAAAAAAATGCGTTTAAAATTGAGTACTAAAAAAGAGATAATAGAATTGGGTAATATTGATAAGATTGAGTTACGTATCACTTAGCTTTATGATCCGACAACGAAACTCAGGAATGCAGCCCGAAGAGGGCGCAGCAAATAGTAATCATATTAAATATATTTTATTAATTAAGTACAAAAAGTAACTTTAGTAAACTGTTTATCATCAAATGTTTGTCCTTTTTCTTTTCGTTTGTTAGGGTTTTTAATCTAGTTAAGATCCTTTCCCAAAGAGCACAAATAATGTAACATAAATTCAATCAAGTAAATCAAACCATGAAACGGTATACATTAACGATTTATGCAACTTACAAATTTGTGGAAAAATCACAACATTTGCCGATGACACTGTTTTGCTATTTAACGCTAAATCTTGGAATAAAGTCTTTAAAATGGTAGAAAATGGTTTACGTGTGGTTAAAAATTGGCTTGATGCACACATATTAACTCAAAATACAAATTAAATTAAATTTATAACTTTTCAAAAATCAAATAAGCTATTACCACTTAACACAACCTCAAACTGTACAGCTGTAATTCATTGTTAAACTCACGTACTTGCCCTTCGATAAATAGAGTTGAACATATAAAAAATCTTGGTATACACAGAGACGATCTTCTTAAATGGAATACACATGTTACAAACTTAACGATAAAACTAAGGAAACTTGTCTATTTCTTTAAAAATGTTAGATATACTCGTATACTGAAAACAACTGAGGCAAGTTTACTTTGCTCTTGTACAATCATCTCTCAAATATGGTATTATCATTTGAGGTAGTGCCACAAATACTCGCTAGGAGTCTTTAGCAAAGATCGAGAAACTAATCGTAAAGGTTATTCTTAAAGTTCCATTAAGGACGAGTACTGATTATATTTTTAAGAAACTAAATGTTTCTTGTATTTTTTCGGCATTCACTATATAGCAATTTCTAGACATTTTGTTTGTAAGTTTTATTTATTATGTATTTTACTAACCATGTTTCGTATTAACTTTGGCTCCTCCCACCGCCCACCCTCCCCAAATCACCACTCCCTCTACCCTCACCTAATGGTGACTAATTTTGTTTCTGTACTTGTTTAATTTAAGTTAGTTTTAAGAACGCTCGTCAATGTCACGGTTGTGTCGAAACCGGTAGCGAATTTAATAAATCAAAAATTGCAAAAGTACATAATAAATAAAACTTACAAACAAACAAAAAAACTAAATGTTCTCAACTAGAAAGAACATATTTCAAAAATATCCTGCTGCATTAATTTTAAAATATCCATATGTTTGAAGAAAGAACAAGCACTAGAGCCCTGAGACAATCATATGTAAAATCTTTTAATATTCCAGTTTGTAAAACCTCTTCTGGACAAAGAAGTTTTAAATACAATGCTATTAAGCTATTAAAATTCCCTGCCCGGTGACCTCAGAAATACGCAAAACAAAAGTTCCTTTAAAATCAAGATCATTAATCACCTCCAATAAACCTGTCAGCTTCTAAATTCTTTTATACCTTTAAATTGCAATACTTTTGATTTTTTTTCTACTTGTAATCTATTAATCTATTGTAATCTAAATATCCTAGCTGAACAACCACCCCTGTAATTTGCTATCTCAACACATGCGTTTCACATCTAGTATTATATGGGCAATAGTATGATAACAAATGTTCATATATATATATTTAAAATAGCAATTGGACACTGTTGGATAGAGAGCAGAAAAGTAAAAGGAAAGTTAATAACCAATCTTACACATTTTTGTAATCAATCGAAAAGTAAAAATGTTATGACTGTAGATAATACAACGTATTTTGTTTTTATTGAGTTCAGCCAACTATTAAGGATAGTTCGCATTTTTTTAAATAGTGTTTTGAATCCCAGGTTTTTTAATGATGCATTTTAATATATCATTGATTTGTTGGTTACGGTGAAACTAATGTCATGAAATGTATTTCCTAATTGTTTAACATTTAATCTCGTTATATTTTTTTTAACGGGAATACTAATCGCCGAGGCTGGGGATTTAGGTTGGTTATTAAGGGTTGAACCAAAACCAGTTCTACCCATTGGACAGGGCAGCTTGGCGCCGGGAAGCCCTTCCGAAGGCCTCTGTAGGTCAAGTTTTCAATGAGGACGGTTCAGTTACCTGGTCGCTCCCTTGTTTTTGCAGTGTCAACTCAATTCAAGAATATTCTTAGGGGGGAGAGGGGGAATATTTATTAAATCAAAATAATTATAATGTTATAATGCAATACGATAAAATATTGTTTTTAAGGAGAAAACATTTTTTACATTTTTTTTTAAATTTACATAGTCTTAGCATTCATTAAAAATAAATCAGAATTGTGACTTCTTCTGACCATGCTACGTATGTTTCACAAAATTTTTAAATATGATAATAATTTTGAAAAGTTGAAAAAAATAATTGCAATCCTTTCTTTCAGCCCATTCGTTTTTTTTAATTTTTTTTTTACATAAACTTAAGCAAAGTTTTGTAATGGTCATTAAAAATAAACGTTACAGAAAGTTTCTATGAAAAAATGCACCCTACTATTTATTTTTATTTCGCGCAGATCCAACTACGAATCGACGAGCCGCGCACGCCCCACTGACCGCCCTATTATAACGTGTCAAAATCAGAAACTAAGTGTGCAAAATGACGCGCATGTCATAATAATAATAATAATAAATAATAATAACAAAGCATTTATATAGCGCAGTTTTGTGTTGTTTCACTTCAAGTGCGCTTTACTATAAATAAACTTAAAAATGATTAAATAACTCCATTCAGTGGCATCCTACAGTGCTACTTTTACATTCTATTTATACATTCTTAACATTGATACAAGCCATAAGTGCGGGAAACACCGATTTATGCTAATCCCTAATACGGTACCCGAGGTCCGTCTACCTGAGGGTAATTTACAAACGCCCGGCTTTAAATCCCGGGAATTTCGCAGTCGCCAGAAAAAGGCAGTTAAAGGGATTAACAGCGAACTAATTAAAAGCCACCGAGCCATAGTTCGTAGTTCGCGAAGGAACCCGAAGAATAGTTCGGATGGGATTAAAAAGGGGGACTTTGGCCGAAGCAAGGTCAGTAGTGGACAGAGTAGTGGACAGAGTAGTGGACAGAGACGAGTCAGTAGAGACCGTCCGGCTAGTGGTCGTAGTCGAGACTCCCGTCTCCTATAAAGCAAGCAGGCCGCTTGCATCCCCAGCCTGAGACGCTGCGGGAAAACTCGGCAGGAACCGCCGAACCCCAACGCCCACCGTTCGAGTGCAGTCGAGTGCTCTTCGCCTCCTGCCCTCCAACGCCGTGATCCCATCAAGGCACATATCCACCACCGCAGGAATCACCACCGGACAGCAGTCGAGCGCCTCTGGCATCCTGCTGATCATCCTCTTGAACCGTCTGAAACCGGTGGTCAAGTGAAAGCCGAAACGCGTGTCCGCCCAGCACCAAAACCTCCCCCTACCGGAAGTACCACCTGAACATCGAGACGACTGGTAATCTCCCCACTAGACCGTGTGCAGATTACCCGTAAAACAGTTCGTGTAATTAAGTGACACCCACAATACCTACCAGTTAAGAATATATTTTACATTGTGAATTAATAAAATACTTGGCACTCGACGAAGTTACCTGTTTCTACTGAACCCCAATGACCCCATCATGTCAATTGGCGCCAACGTGGATTCATTTCGTGTTTGAAAAAACTGCCCTATGGAACAGATTTGAATTCGTACCCACACCCTGAGATCGGGTTCAGTAAATTCAAAAGTGCAGTGTAATTTCAGTCTCAAAATTTAAATTTCAGTGGTCATAAAAATGCCGCGTAAAAGTGAAAGTGACTCCAAGCCGTACCGTTTACAAGAGCCGGAACAAACCCTCGGCCTCAGGTAAACAAAGCAGCCGACATACGGACCATGTCGCCCCCACAAGCCAGCGTTCTAGAGCGAGAAAACATTACACGTCGCCTAAGCGCGTCTCGCCCAGAAGAAAAATAGACCGATATTTCGATGCTTGGTCTCCGCCGAGGACTAAAACCAGCCATCTCTGGCAGAGCTATTTCTCCAACAACAATAACGATGCTAAACCGCATGTCAGGTCTAGTCATAGTTCAAGCCGTCGCTCACCTTCAAAATTGAAGCATATCTCTGAATATAACTACGATTCTAAGTCATATATCAGACCTAGTTATCGTTCACGCCGCCGCTCACCGTCAAGCACAAGCCAACGCTCCAGCAGGGATGATGATAAATGGAGGTCGCCAGCACGCGGAGATTATACGTCGGGAGAGAAGGAATATTATGGATCCCCTTCAAGAAAGCGGTCATATCATCGTGAGTACGATGAGCCACGATACAGACGCGGGAATGATACTTCAAGAAAGAAAGAATATTATGGATCTCCTTCAATAGTGCGTTCACATTATCGCGATTATGAGGATGGAGATTATCGAGAACTATCTGAGAGGGACGATCATCGCTCGCGCTATTACGATGAACCACGATATGGATGCGAGGATTATTCATCAAGAGAGAAGGAGCATTATAGATCTCCTTCAAGAGAGAGATCATATTATCGCGAGTATGAGGATGGAGATTATCGAGAACCATCTGACAGGGACGATCGTCGCTCGCGCTATTACGATGAACAACGATATGGACGCGAGAATTATTCATCAAGAGAGAAGGAGCATTATAGATCTCCTTCAAGAGAGCGACCATATTATCGCGAGTGTGATGATGGAGATAATCGAGACGATCATCGCTCGTGCTATTACGAGGAACCCCGATACGAAGAAGCGAACTCACCATCACGCCTGAACGATTATAATTACAGGCCGTTTCAAGGTTCGGCTGAAAACCTTGTGGCGCCCTCATCAAGCGAAGATATCAGACCACCACTAACAGCGGAATTCGCGAGACAAGATATTGACGATTGGAAAATATTTTCAAATAAGTGTGAGATATATTTCGAAACATGGAAAGTTCCAGAAGGCGAGAAGTGTGACATAGCGATAAGTCAATTTCGTGGCGTGAATTTAGCATTTTCTATGGCGTGGGGTCAAATAATCGAAAGCAAAGGACCACTTGATTGGAAAAGGTTCCGGGAGATAGTTAATTGGTGGTGCAATTTTCCGTTAGAAAAATTTCTGCATACCGCAGAGGCAACACCACAAATCATCGAAGAAGAAGAAACTGCCTCACCGCCTTGTCAACTGGAGATAAACACGGCGGCGGAGACAGCCAATAACGAGGAATCTGCCATATTTCCTAATGTTGGCGCTTCACCGGAGTTAGATTCACCTATCCAAAGTGAATTATCAGAAATAGAGCCTCAATCAACTTCGCCTGTAGCGACGCCGGCCCATGACGTCATTGAAAACAAGTACGCAGAAGATGCGTCCCCTATGGAAGTGAGACCTACCGAGGTATACCAAATAGTACACTCGGCAGAAGTGAAAATGGCTGATGTACCGCAAACAATAATACCTAGCAGCATCATAATGGAAACCAGCGACAAACAGCAGACGGAGATATTGCCGATCGAATCCTGCAAATCAGAGAAATTGGAAATACGACAGTACACAACACCAAGTTCCAGCGAGGAACTCTATAAAGACATCAAGAAGCCGGGGTGGAAATTAAAAGCAGCGCTGTTTCACCGCAAGAAACCGGGGTGGATTGATACAAGCCATAAGTGCGGGAAACACCGATTTATGCTAATCCCTAATACGGTACCCGAGGTCCGTCTACCTGAGGGTAATTTACAAACGCCCGGCTTTAAATCCCGGGAATTTCGCAGTCGCCAGAAAAAGGCAGTTAAAGGGATTAACAGCGAACTAATTAAAAGCCACCGAGCCACAGTTCGTAGTTCGCGAAGGAACCCGAAGAATAGTTCGGATGGGATTAAAAAGGGGGACTTTGGCCGAAGCAAGGTCAGTAGTGGACAGAGTAGTGGACAGAGTAGTGGACAGAGACGAGTCAGTAGAGACCGTCCGGCTAGTGGTCGTAGTCGAGACTCCCGTCTCCTACAAAGCAAGCAGGCCGCTTGCATCCCCAGCCTGAGACGCTGCGGAAAACTCGGCAGGAACCGCCGAACCCCAACGCCCACCGTTCGAGTGCAGTCGAGTGCCCTTCGCCTCCTGCCCTCCAACGCCGTGATCCCATCAAGGCACATATCCACCACCGCAGGAATCACCACCGGACAGCAGTCGAGCGCCTCTGGCATCCTGCTGATCATCCTCTTGAACCGTCTGAAACCGGTCGTCAAGCGAAAGCCGAAACGCGTGTCCGCCCAGCACCAAAACCTCCCCCTACCGGAAGTACCACCTGAACATCGAGACGACTGGTAATCTCCCCACTGGACCGTGTGCAGATTACCCGTAAAAACAGTTCGTGTAATTAAGTGACACCCACAATACCTACCAGTTAAGAATATATTTTACATTGTGAATTAATAAAATACTTGGCACTCGAAGAAGTTACCTGTTTCTACTGAACCCCAATGACCCCATCATGTCAACATATTACATACATTCCTGCTTATTCTTAATACTACTCCTACAGTACTCCTTAGGTGCATATTCATAAAAAAAATACAAAATATTATACAGTATACATTTGGCTATACAAAAATAACACATTCACAATATTACTACAAAATAGTAACATTTTAAGACAGAAGTCGGGTTATGTTCAGCAATAACGGACTTCACATAAAAAATTAAAATATATATATATACGGAGGAAACCGAAACCAAACAACTACCAGAGGCTCGAGGAAATGACTTTTTATAATAAATTGAAGAGAAATTAAAATTTATAGACAGTAGGATTTTTTTAAATAAGTTTGTTTTTAAAGCCGGTTTAAATTCAGTCAATTTCTGGATATTAGTAAGAGCTGGGGGAAGTTTATTCCAAATGAGAGGGCCATTTACACGAAAAGAGCGATCATAGTAGACAGCTCGATTTGACCTTGAAAGTTCAATTAGACGATTTGTAGCATCTAGATCTGCTGACCTCAGAGTAAGCTGTCTATCACTTAAGTCCTGTCGGATGCATAGTTCAGATATATAGGCTGGTCAAATTCGAATATTGACTGTATTCTACACAAATAGTATACATGTGTACGCAATGCGCAATCAAGGGAAGACTCGTTTATGTTAGTGTCCGAATAAATAGTATCAGTACAAATCATGAATATGGCAATCAGTGCCATCTGTTTACCTTACTAATGAAATAATTATCATATTATGTTAACTTTCTTTCATGCAATTATGCTGTCGAAAAAAATACTTAAATTTTATGTATAATGAGCGGCTACTTGAATATTTAATATGGAAGGTAATCTAAACCAAAAGCCAGCAGCTTAGCCATCCCTATCGAAAACTCAGTACGTCTATGGTTTTTTTTGTATCAATTATTTGGCTGTTTTTCCTACCGCCCGGATTTAAAACTATGTGCACGGTATTGGTCGATAACAATTAGAGAGCAAAATGGTCCGTAATATGATATGTAACACTGATAAGTAATTTCATCTGATTTATAGAGTTTATATTTTCGTTAAAGGCCTTTGGCACACTTGTGTAATACTAATGTCATATATCAAACCCATCGGACTATGCGATGCGTTCACATAAATCTCAAAAATAATTGGAAAAATTATATATTGAAAGAAAATTCACCTGCACTTTTGTTCACTTTCATTGAATACACTTACCGCAGATTTTTAACCAACAAAGTATTTTACGATTCGTCAATAATTCAAACGAAATTCTTTACAGGTGTTTTTTTTTCCTGGAAACTGAATTATTTTATTATTTTTTTTACCTTGCGATGATAGCTTAAATTTTATCTAACTAACTAATCATCACGCTGTTTCTCCGCACGGTTAGGCAGACAGGACTGATCGCCAAAAAACTCGATCTTGGCATACACTTCTTGTTTCATTCACATTAATACATCGTCTCATACATTCTCTTCTGTTATTGTGACTTCTGACATGGTCCGACTCAAGTATTTGATTCACTTGATCGTGTCACGTCTTTCTAGGGCATCCCCGACTTCTTCTTCAATTCACATTCGCGTCATATTTTCTCCTTGCACTCATTTCTTCGTTCATTTTCTCCACATGCCCAAACCATCTAAGCGTCCCTTTCTTAATATTAATCATTATGTTTACATCAGCCTTACATTATTTGCGAATATCATCATTTTTCAGACGATCATATATAGTTTCACCACACATTCGAATCATAGATCTCATTTCTAGAGCATTCAGTCTACTTGCATTCTTCCTCTGCCAGTTCCACGTCTCACTATATATCAGGGTTGGTATCAATACTCCATTGTGGACTTAATTTTGTACTTTTTTTTTTTCTCTTATACATGACTTTGCAATGTCACATTCATCATGATTTTTGAAATATTAGTTTAACAGTTAAAAATTACTGAAAGACATGTGTCGTGTATTGTTTTAGATGTTTTAAAGTACGTGTATAATTTAATTAATTAATTAATTTAAAATTTAAAGTCCCAAGTGTTCAAGTACGAACCTACTTACGAAATTTGTTTTGAAAGGGTTTTGTTAATATAAAACCGAAAAGCGGCTGTGTCAGTTTCTTGTCACGAAGTGTTCATATTACATTACGTTTTAACGTAAGCCGAATTATTTTAATTTAATGAAACTTCCTCTCTCTTATTTGCATGATTAATTATTATTTTCACTCAAAACATATTAGTTTCTGAGAAATACTATTATAAATTTCGCTTTACTATGTTCGTTATTCTGAGAATATGTTAAATATGTGAAATAACACCTAAGTAATATTGTGATATGGTTTTTGAACCCGTATTTAAATCTTTGTTTGAAAGTTAAATGCATGATTACCAACAAATATTAAAGAAGTGTATAACGTGATTTTTGAACACCGATTACAAGATTTAAAAATCTTTTCAAAATACTATTTTTTCTTTCTCTTTGACATAATACTATTAATCCGCTTTCAAACGTATTTCGATTTTATCGCTAAACACTTAGTAAGCATATTTCAAAAAAAAAAGAAAATTTCATCTTTTCTTATTTTTAACTATTAAGGGCACTTCAAAATGGCCCTAAACATCACTATCCAGGCTGTTAACTCACGGTCATACCAATCTATAAAAATGGTCCCAAAAATGATATATCTAACTATCGACTAATTAGTCTTTTCACAACACCTTGGAAAACAAACAAATTGTTACCTTTTTGGCTAATAATCAAATATTATCATTAACGCAACACGGGTTTAGGAAAACCTGGGTACTGGTGATGTTATAGCTAAATTAACAAACAATTATACAAAAAATGGATAAAGATAAAAAATGGTGGCATTTTTCGTGGATCTTCAAAATCTTTCAATTCAATTGACCATAAAAAAATTGTTTCAAAACCAAAAAAAATTGGTATGACAAAATCTCAACTCTAAACCTACTTGGGAGTTACAAATCTGGTAGAGAACAATTTGCAAAAATTGGTAAAAAAAAAAAAATAACATAATAAAACTCGACCAATTAAGTATGGTGTCCCCCAAGGAAGTGTATTAGGACCAATACTATTTCTCATTTATATAAATGATCTTATGAATCTTCCCATCAAAGGAAACATAATTATCTTTTTAGATGACAGCGTTATTATTTTTCATGAACAAAATTGAACCAATACCTTCAAAGAGGCAGAGCATGGCTTGACTGTATTTCAAAACTGGTCAAAAGTGAAATCGCTTACATTAAATGTGAGTAAAACTAAATATCCAACATTCTCAATAAACAAAAGAAGCCAACAAATGAATGAGCACGCACTCAAATTACACGAATGTCAAAACAATTTACCTTATTGCATTTGCCCGCATATAACCAAAACCAAAAATACTAAATATCTTGGAATCTTAAGCTTTGAATTTTATTTTAATTAATAAAATTTATTTAATGATAAATTCCTCTGGAATTAGCACATTAACGGAACGTCAAAAAAGCTAATTTACTTCTAATTCAAAAAAATACGTAATATCCTTTCAGCGCCCTTGAGGTGATTTTTCACAAAAACGGCGCTATACAAATCATCCAATTATTATTATTATTATTATCCTGTCAACTAAGAATCTAAATAGAATATATTATGCTTTATGCCACTCTCATTGGAATGCAGAACTCATACTAATACTCATAAATGTATCATAAAAACCATGTTAAAGGTACCCATAAGGACGTCAACAATGGAAACCTTTAAACATGTCGATGTTCCAAGAGTACAAAAAATCTTTGCCAAAAATATTTTAGTTCATCATCTCAAAAAAGACAAAATGGCTATCACTCCTCATAATCATAACACTAGAGCAAAGCAACTAGATGAGCTAAATTTACCTACGTGTAATACTACTTTTGGACGAAGAAGCTGAGAATTTTTAGCAGTAAAATTATACAACAAACTCCTACCTAGTATCAAACAAAGCAATTCAATCAATAATTGCATTAGGCGCACCATAACTTGGCTTAAGGAATTAACAGAAGAAGAACTGACTATTATTCTTAAAACAACGTCATAGAAGTTACTGAAAATACCCTTCACAAACCTTGAAGTTCAAATATAGAAGTCTCTGAAAACCCCCTCTTCAAAACCCAGTACACCTCAGGACAGGATCTCCTGGTGATGACTATGAAAAAAATTCTATAATGTATATATCTATTTTTTTTAATATTTATTCCTTACTTATTGGGAGTCTGTTTCAAAGGACAAAAATCCTCAAACTCTAATATTTTAAATTCTATGAAATACATCCCAAAATGCATGAAAATAATTGAAAGCAACTTTGGAGGTTTTACCTAAAATTTCAATTTTCGTACAGAATTTAAAAGATTATAGTTATTGTCTTTTGAAACCTTATGCATTTTCCTAATTACCGGTGGTGTAGGTGTACCTAAATAATATTAACAACTGATATTTGGACTATTTTTTATTTCAGTTTTTTTGTGTTTGCTAAATCCATGGCATCCAGCCTCTCTAAAATCTGTTAAATTTTACGACATGCATCAGATTACTATTATAAACCTAAGCACATTAATTTTAAATTGTTATTTTCTTTGCCATGCTAATTACTTTTCTTGAGAAGCGTGTATCGCTTTAATTAAGAATAAATTAAAGTTGGTAGGCCTCGTGGATCAGCGCAAAATTTCTTATTTTTTTGATATTGAGAACGTATTTAAATGAGAAAATAATATTATGGTTATGGCAATTGCTTTTTAATGAGTTTTATTTCTCAAATATTCAAGGCTGTATTTTCCAGTGATTATTTTGTTCTCTCTGTTATTATTACAGTATCAAATTTCCTGTGTTTTAAATATTATATATATGGTACTCACTACTCCGCTCAGCCAAACTCCAACAATACTTTTAACTTACCTAAAATTTAAAATCATGGAACAGAAAATTTGACGGCTTGTCTGCAGAATCGACTGTATGGTGTGGTATAATTTCTTGGACACACTCGTGTAAGACGAACATAAAACATTTACAGCTGATTAAAAACGCCATGCTAGCAAGCAAAACAGTTTATAACCAAAGGTGAGATATTGATAGCATGTACAAATCAATTAATGTATTACCCGTCCGTGGTCTTTTGTGGGAAAAAAATTGTATTGCAACATATATCTGACAGTCCGTATAGGACAGTGGTGGATCATGTACACAATACACGATTCACACAAAATATAAGAATGATAGTACCGATGTTTCAAAATATATATGCTCAACGAACCTTTGAATATACGATTTAATGTTGTTTCACTCCTTCTTATGTTGTCTCTTAAACAAATATGACGGTCTCCTTGATTATATATCTCCTTGATATTTGCTATATTGATGCTATTTTACTCTTTCTTATGTTGTCTCTTAAACAAATATGATGGTCTCCTTAATTGTATATCTCCTTGATATTTGCTATATTGATGCTATTTTGCTCTTTCTTATGTTGTCTCTTAAACAAATATGACGGTCTCCTTGATTGTATATCTCCTTGATATTTGCTATATTGATGCTATTTTACTCTTTCTTATGTTGTCTCTTAAACAAATATGATGGTCTCCTTGATTGTATATCTCCTTGATATTTGCTATATTCATGCTCCGTCACCGACAGCATAGACTGTTTTATCTCCCGGCCTGCAGGACCAACTTGCCAATGGTCATGCCGGTGGGGAGGGCAATCTTGCTGTTAAATAGAATCACTTTGGATATCGACATATTTAGCATCAATGAAGCTGCATTTAAACGTAAAGCTTTGTTGCTACTTGTATAATGCCAGTATGCCTTGTATACAATTTACTGAGATTATGTATGTCTAACTTATTTTTTGTTTTAATTTTTATTATTTTTTATAAGTAATTATTTTGGATGTTGTACATCCCGTATCATCTTTAAAAATGCCTTAAAATGTAAATTTTGTAAAATTTTTAAAAAGAATAAACAGTTGAATTGAATTGAATTGAATTGAATTGAATTGAATTGAATTGAATTGAATGCTATTTTGCTTCTTCTTAAGATGTCTCTAGAACGAATATGATGGTCTCCTTGATTATATATCCCCTTGATATCTGCGGATATCATAAAAATTATTAAAGAGTCTATTCTCACTGTAACAAAACTGTACTACTGTTGCTATGTGATGCTTGATGTTTTTATAATATTATTTGTTTTCTCTTATGTAACCAGAATTTTGTACATTGATCGCAACATGCATGTACCTTTATTGTTTTATTATTGCGCTGCTATTTGTATGATTATTTTTATTTATTGCTGTATTATGTAATATTCTAAACTCCTGCTAAGAAGCTACCTTCGGTGGCATAGCTGGTACAAATTCTCATTGTATGTAAAACAATATTATGCAATTAATAAATATTAAAAATCTCATCTCTTTTTTGGGTAGTTGAATCGATATTTAAAATCGTATTATTAAAATAACGTTGATAGCCTAAAATTGTTTAATCAAATGAAACACTCAAACTTTGTTTTAACCACATTTATTTTAACGCCTACCGGTTTCGGAACAACCGTTCCAACGGTTGGAACGGTTGTTCCGAAACCGGAAAGCGTATAAAATAAATGTGGTTAAAACAAAGTTTGAGTGTTTCATTTGATTATAATGGATAACCATAAAGTGATAGATTCATAGAATAATATAAAAATGGTTTAGTTTACATTAAAATATACGTTCGTATTTCAAAGTTTTAACCAAAAACATATTTGAATCATCAAAATTAACCAAATTATTTGTAACACAAAATAAAAGCAATGTTTTAAATCGCGACAAAACATTAATTTTACTCCATTTGTTGTATTAAAAGGAAAAGTTGTCTAATTTGAATTACAGGCTATAATACTAGTAATGATTTTTCTGTCTAACCTTTGTAGTGAGTAAATTTCTTGAACTGTATTCTTTTAAATTGTAACCGGACAATTCGGCATAGTGATAAATCGATACACTTTTTAAAAGTTATGTAGACATGAAAAATGATATGTAGAAAAAAATATGTAAAAAAAAACAAAAACTCGCCTAAAAACCTGATCTAACCTTGTTATAGTTTTTTGTGACATTATGCCACATTAAAAAAGCGTATTGAATTATAATGGAACCTTTTAAATTATATTAAATATAAACAGAAATGTCTAAGCGAGGTGCATTTTGAAAACTTGTGAAGGCCATTTTTTAACGTTTTACCTAAATTTCCATATACGGAACTTAAAAGCTTACGAGTTGAAGAAATTTTTCATTGGAAACCTTAAATATTTTCCTTACCACTCTTAGAGATTTGAACATATAAAACATTTTACATATAAAGTATTTCTTGCCTTAGAAGACTACAAAGTGTGTATTTTTGAAGTGTAGAGTAAGGTATAGTTCCCGAAGTGGGTTCCGCGGGGGGTCGCGACAGTTTCCCAAATCTACGAATTTGGCTATCAGACATGAATATGAAGCCAAATTTTAAGAGTAATACAACATTTAAAATATAACATTTAGTCGTGTAAAAAAAAGACATAACTAAAAAACAGTGGTCGTACAAAAACTAATGCTTTGTATGAAAATGGGTTTAATATGTCAACATATTTGAAGGGAAAACAATTTGAATCGTCACTTCTAAATAAAACATAAAGAATTTTACAATTACAAGAAGTTTAAGGAAAACTTCCTGGAGGTCTTTAATTTGATCCTACTCGGCTCGATAAAATAGTTTTGGTAAGTCTTCTGATGATCAATATAAGTAACAGAAGTGATCAAATTTCTGGCTGCTATTATCAAAACATTAAACAGTATTTCTAATTTACAAAATATGAAAGGGTTTCCAGGTAAACTTTAATGTTTAACTCTATCTTCAGTGTTTTGTATCAGCAACCAAAAATAACATGTTTTTAAATAATTCGGGATAATAATAATAAAGCATTTTGTGGTTGGATATCTATAAAGAAAAAAAATCAACTTGCTTTTATATTTCATATAAACCTTTTGTCATAGGCAGACTCTTCAATATCCTCATGATTCTAATAATTCATATTCCACTCCTCTCACAACTTACCCCGATTGGGGCTACCATAATTTTATTAGCTCAGAAATTACGACGGTGAATAAATACAAAAATTGCAACATTTTCGTGAATGTTATGTTTCATGTGCTACTCCCTCCGATCTCGCAACATACCCCAAATGTGATGTCATAGTCCCATTGGCTTAAGGAAATTACCGTAGAGATGAAAAACAGAAATTGCAACATTTTCGCCTGCGGCGCATTCTTTAGTCTATTCGTCGATTTTATAATTCATGTACTGCTCCCTCTAGTCTAGCGACAAACCACGGTTGTGGATGCCATGATCCCATCATAAAAAAAAAATTAAAACTTTTTCCGCTACAATACTGTCCTACTTTCATAATTATTTACAAAGCGGCTATTTGGAGTTCCGTAGTTGAAAAAGTTCGGGAAACTCTGAACTAGTAGATTATGTATACTCTGGAGTTCTGTATTCTAGATTGTGTACTCTAAAAGTCCAGAGTGTATTTCAGATCGTCCTGTTTTGATGTCAGTTTCCAGTCACTGGGCACAAGTGGGCTTTTATTAATAAATTAGTATTAACCTCTCGCTCACTTGATGTAGCGAAACTCACAATAATTAAGCTTTTACGAATTTGTGAGCCTACGCGTAATGTTTCACAAGTAGGCACTCTGATTTCCATATTCACCTACATTATTCCCAATTATTCATAATTAAACGTTTTTGTAATTAAATTTTCAAGTACGCATTAACGAATTGTAAATTAATCCCAAGATTAAATTTCAGTCTTTGAAAAGGGGCCAAAAATTTGTATTTTTCATCTTGGAAAGGTCTTATGTTAATAATGCCTTACATAATTTATGAGCAAATTCACGTTATAAGAATTGAAGTATTCACTTTTCTAATTTTATTAAAAAGTTTATAATTGTACTAATGTATTAATTTGCATAAAGTAAATTTAGGATTATCCAGTCCAATTTCCTTAAAGAAAATTGGAAAAATAAGCAAATTTGAATAGGAAAATTAGGTATACCTACATTACACTGGTGTAATTTATTTCTTTATTTCTTTATTCACACCCAGAATGCTTTCACATGTTGAAACATTTATCACATAGTTATAAAGGAGTATAATAACATAGTATATAATATAATAATTAGAGTGTAATAGAAGTAAGTAGGCACAATATAAGTATGTAGTTACAGCGTAATGAATAACGGTTTTACCTGTGGTTACATTATAACCGCAGGTTGCACAAAATAGTATATCAAGTGGTTTAGTACATAATATAATAACATAAGTATAAAAGAAGTAAGAAGATATGGTAGAGCTAAATGCCGGCACGGATACAAATCCGACATGACCTCAAAGAGAGTCTGAGAGGTATGTAAAGGTAACTTATAACTTGTAACTTACAACACAACTTATTCCACAAATGACATAAAAATAAAATTACGGTTTTATTAACGAAATAACATATTAAGTAAAAACGCAAAAAATAACAAAATAGCGGGGATGCACATAGCAAATGGAAATTAAATATCAATGACGTATTCAAAAAATAGAGCAGACCAATATTAACAAAGGGTGATTTCTTTTTACGTGAATATCACAGTCCCAGCTCCCGAAGCGGATGGACAATGTCATTCCCATTTGGCATATGTTGTGTGGTTGAAAAGCATGCGGAGGGTAAGGAGATTAAAAAGGGGATGGTTGACAGCTACTCCACATTACGTTTTCAGGTTTTCATGTTTTGTATTCATATTTGCTTTGCTTCTCTCTCATTCAGTTTCTTTAATTTAATTTTGAAAAAATATTCAATTTTTTTCAATGGCCATCTACCGGAGTAGCCTTTTATATTCCTTATCTTTATTCCCGAGTGGTTTATTCTTATCAGGATGGTCATTTTACAATCCCGACCACTTTCCTTCCCGTATTTCCCCGCTAAAGGACTAGAGGACCTTTTTTTAAAACGAGGATTGCCAATTTCAGAACATTGCTTCGCATTACAATTCTTTTGAAATTTATTAATTGAGCCCATTGTCAAATTTCGTTCTGTGCATGAAAAGGGGACAGTCTTTTGTATTCGCGTATTCTCGTTTTGGTCTAAGTGCCTTATTATGTTTCTCCCCAACCAGAAGGTTCAGATTAAATAAACGTGATTTTTTTTAATATTTTGGAGATTTGAAAAGTCTGCATTTAACAGCAGAACATAATAAAATTTGTAATTTTGAAATAAACGCTAATGAAGAGTTAATCAATGAGTTTGGTTCTTGTTTCCGAAATCTAACTTCCGAAAGCCGAAATCCCTTAAGTTAAAATCCCGAAAGTAAAATAACAATACTTATCTCATTGGCTTCCCTAATTGCTAAAAACAATGAAGTTTTTTTTCATCTTACGTAGGAAGATGACATCAACGTAGATACGTAGGAAGATGAATTTATATTTCAGCAGTAATAAGAAAAAAATGAACTTGCTTTGGACAACCGCCCACAACATAATTCAATCGGTTAATCCTTACGGTGACCACACTACAATATTTAAAAAAATACATATATTGTGTTTTAGTCTGAATGTTCAGATAGACCGCACGTCATGGTGAGGATCTTCAGGTAGACTGCACGTTATAGTGTAAACTTTCAGACAGATCGCACGCTATAGTATTCACCTTCAGATAAACCGCACGCCAGCGTCAATACTCAGCTAAATATCTTAATTATAGTATAACATTGAAAAACACTAAATTAATGATAAATTTATAAACTATCCCCCATGTTATAATTAGGTATTTATCTTCTGACCACTTATAGTTGAGCGCTGCTCAATGACCTTAACCTTTTTAAAGACGTAAGTGTAAAATCGTTTTTCAGAAGAGATTTCAGTTATTCGGGATATCAGATTTCGGAATACTACTTTATGTTCATAAGTTAACTCATATTGTTTTTTTTTAAATATGTAGTTTATTAAAACTGAGTTTACGTAATTATATACAGAGCTAAAATGGTTGTTAAAACAATAAACTCAAATGTTTATTTTTGACTTGCGTTGATATTACCAACGATCATCAATTTTCGATTTGAATTACTAAGCACTTAAGCGCTGTCATTGTCTATTTATGAACAAAGGTTAAGTTGCAATATTTACGTACATCCTAATTATCTACTTATTATGTATGTATGTGTGTTCTTGCTTTAAAATACATTCCTGAGAATTTTTTTAAATTAGTATGAGTTATGGGAAGAATCACCGCCCACATTTCACCTCGGAAGATTCACCGCCGGGAAAGTTCACCGCACACAATCGATAAAATAAAATGTCTGAACGGTCCTATGGACTGCATTTATTTTTTTTAAATTATTTATTCATGCCCCATTTAAGCTTTTACATTTTATTACATTATATGCATGTTACAATACTCTTAAATGATAATACCTCCTGCTCCTGAAATTTAATGGCAACATCTTACATTAACGCCCTCTAGCGGCGCAAGTTGAACGTATTGTTTTTTTTCGTACATTTTTTTTTAAGATTTCGTGTGATCAAATATCGTAGAGGTCAAAATTCAATTCAATTCGTTCAAAAAAAATTTTTTGAAAAAAAAACAGGATAAACATAGTCAATAATGGTATATATTGTTACGTAACGAATAGAAGATCCTAAGATACTTCTAGCCTCTCAATTGCAAAACGTTACGCCTCAATTAATAACAGTACATCTAGCAATCACGTGACCATAATCAACCAATCCGGTGATTTTCCCCCGGCCATCTTTGTTTTTCAACCAATGAGACAAGCAAACTCACTTAACTTCCGGCCGCGTGGAACGGCGTGGTCCCGCTAAGCGAACCACGACATTGCTCATTCCTCATTCCAAAACGAAACACCCAACTATCAGTTGCGTGTTTGCCTAGCGGCACGTAGCGATTGCAACATCCGATTCCAGACATAGAAACATCGCCTGCACGAGGGCTCGCGCCTGTAGCAGCGAGTTAATATCCTAGCTCCTTGTAATCTCTTGGTCCAGTGTATCTGTAATTGTTAGAATCAGTGCGGGAATGTTAAATACATGTGAACCTTAGAAGCTGGACATCTGGGCCCCGGCTTGCCGATGGCGTCGCCTGGCTGCCAGCTACTCATGTAAGCCGCTATTCAAAACTCCCCTTTTTACTATGTGCTGAATATTAGTACCTTACCATTAACTTGCCCGGGTGGAGATCCTTCAGAGAGAGAGAGAGAGATTTGTTTAGAACAGCTTAGATAACACCCGTCGCGGTGGGACCCAAATATGACTTAACTTTCCATGTTTTGTTATAAATAAACCTTGAGTTGAAAGCACGTAATTCTCTACAATTAAGTAGTTTAGATGCCCACCCCAATTATAAGGCTGTTGCCGACCCATATGACTTTGAGAAACAGGAACGCTATGTTGTACCAACTGAGCAATTGCCGCAGTGGAGCAGAGTCCAGTCCTGAATCTGATCCCAGGGTGAGTCTGCACTGCTTACTTTACACCAACCCTATTTTCCCACTTTTTCCTCACTTTCCTAACACTGGCTTGCCTCGTGGGGCTTTTCATCATCATCGTTCCCTCTTTTCCCCGCTTTCCTAAAAACATTTTTAATAATTTTATTCTTGTAAGATGATAGACTGTTAATAGGCGTGGTGTCGATTTAGCACTTATTGCTTAAATTGTGAAGTTGATTCATCGCGGAATTCGGTTCTGCATTACTTCCTAAATTGTTACAATGGTAAGGCACCTTCCGACGAACCATTTTACTTAACACAAAGGTGCAAGAAGCGGCGAGAAGAGACTAAAGTATGACCAGAAGAGTCACGAAAAGACTGGAAGAAGCAAGAAAATGCAAAAGAAGACCATTATAGTCAAGAAAGATTAGAGTAAAAAAGCGGGAAGCAAAAGTATGCGTGAAGCGAAAAATGAAAACCAACGCTCAATCAATTCGTTTATGCCTTCCCATCCTTAATTCCAATATTAGCTATTAAGTTGCCATATACGATGTCGATTATATCCCAACCTCCTTCCCGTCCACGGAGCACGAGTTCCAAGTCCTAACAAAACAATGCTCTCTGGTATACCTGTCGCACCGGGATAGAAGTACTCATGGCTGGGGTGGTACATTCGTATAGTATCGTATCGTACAAGGAAGTCAATCAACCAAAGAAGTTCAAGGGAGTCCAACATGTTATTAATATTTTATTTAATTAAAAAAATACATCGAAACATATTACTCTTTCTTTTAATTCCATCACTTTCAACGGTGAATAATAATGATATTTTCAAACGTTCCTTACCCATAATTAATATTTCTTGAAAAATTATTTTTGGTTCGCTCGATAAATTTTCTTGAATATTGTAAAATGGATTCCAAATGGTTGAGTTAAATTTTAAATGGCTTCTGACAAGGAATGTTTTTAATCAAAAAAATAATGCTTCTGCAGACAATGTCTCTCCTCGATTTTCTCGAAAATTACTTTAGGATTAGAGACTAGTTTGAATGAAATCCAATATGAAAAATTTGGCTATGACATTTTAAAATTAGTATGAAAAACATTGAACCCGCCATGTTTTATTTAGGTTAGCCCATAGATATACCACTCTGATTAGCCACAGATTACATATTCAAAATAAAAATATTTGTTCGGGTAGAATATTCAAATTTGAAAACACGAGTAGGTACCTTCTTAAGAACTTTATTTTTTTTTAAATTGTTTAGAGTAAATAGATCGCTGTGAAATCAATTATGGCACATAAACGACAAGCAAGAATCAACAACTTCATAATTTTATTCCAAAAAAAAACGAGCAAGGCCGGATACACATCAGCTAGTATTTTTAATCTTTTAAATTTCTTAATTTGAAACACAACATTTGCATTGCTTTTCTGGTTATTCTATACATTTGGGAAATAATTGTAAATTTCGTCTCAAATTTTACTCCCGGTCTTTTTTTTTGGTGCAGATAATAAATTTTGATTGTTCGTGGAAAATGTATGTATATACCTTTTAGGGTAATGGACAGTAGTGTGCGTTACCCTATGACCAAATGTAGGGTGAGAGCAATGGGGGCATGACTTTGCATTGGATATTCGCAAACGGCCATTTTATTATCATATTCCCCTGGTTGTCGTGGCCAACCGAATAAAGAGCATGAAACTAAATTCATGGAAAAGGGACGTATATGTTAGAATTTTTTTTCTATACTTCGTTTTTCTTAGTGGACCGTTCGCCACTGGTAAGGAGTGTAATGAAAAAAATTCAATCATTTTTATCAGACCGAACCGGTTTCGAACAACCACGTTCATCTTTAGACTGGAACATTTTCTCATGGCACTCGTATGTCATAATATGAGAATTTACAATCAGGCTATTATGTGCAATTAATTATTTCACTATAGTACAGAACTGTTATTTTGTCGCCAGAAAAGCAAAAGGGCACTTCTGCGAAAATTGACTTTTAGGTACAACCCATTTTCAAAAAACACGTAATATTATTTTGATATAAAATCTGGACCTCATGTTTTTAGTGGTTATTTTTCTCATAAATTACCAATGATGATGCAAACTGCATTCACAACTCCAAACCGTCATAATCGCACAAGTCCCATTTTGCTTTTGGGGGACGATTTAATTTATTTCCTTTTTCTACTTGGCTATTGTTTGTACTAAAAATTATTTTTTGTTAAAAAAACACGCTTCCTAATTATTTTATTAGGAAGCGTGTTTTATTTATTATTTATGTCAAAAGCGAGTTTTTTTTAATAAAATAGGGAAATATTCCCGGGTTAGGAAAAATCTAACAATATTTTAAAATCTCCTGCTACCTTCTTCACACTAACCTGAAAATTTTACTTGTGTAGTGATATAGGACTTAACCAGTCTAGGAATTGAACTCGCGACGCCTCGGTGGTAATCAGACGAGATGCCAACTCAGCCACTGGCCGGTCAATCACCGCATTATCTCCTTATCTTGAACCCGCAATTCTGGAGCAGAAATCGAACATAAAACCTCTCCACGACATCTTCAACCCCAAGCACAGGGAGTCAGTCTGTTGCTACGAAACCGCGCAGGGTTTTTAAACGCGCCGATGGGACAACTCGCAAAGGAAGATACGACAGAGATGGGTAAATGATAACGCTATTGTGTTTTGCTAATGATGTTTGCCGAGATAAAGACGAGGTTCCTCGGGACCAAAGCAAAACGGGACGGCGGCGAAGGGATGGGGTGACGCAATTAAATAAGACATCTCCAATTTCGCTCCGAGCTTTTATATTCTTTATTAGCTTTCTAACATCAAGGAGTGAATTGTTCTTCTACTCGCAGATTCTCATCCAAGACGCAAACCCACTTGTTTATTATATTTTTGTGTCTCTGAGAAAGTCAAAAGAATTCCCGCAAAATAAATTTAATTATAAATCGTTTTAACAACGAGTCATTTGATACCATCTGCTCAAAATGTCGTCGGAATTTGATAATATTGTATAGGCATTAATATACCAAAAACGATTTTTTGGACTCGTTTTCGGATCAAGTATCATGTTTTAATCACTTTTTTAAAACATTTTGCAAAAAATACCTTAGAATCAAATTTAACTTATGGTAAAACTGGAAAAAAAAGAAGTTCATAATTGACACGAAATAATACTCACCTACCATATCTACCTTCATTTTTTCTTCATCTTGTATTTAAAATCTTTATTTTAACAGTTTCATTTATTGCAATGTTATTTACAGCTTTATTTATTTATTCTTTATTTAAATAAAACAGCAAAAAAAGCGAGACTTTCAAAATATCGCAATGAAAATAAAAATAAAATGCATTGATTGATAGTTTTCCATGAAATTAAACAATCCTGTATACGATTTAAATGTTTCATTATTGGCTGATAAAAATACGTGTTATCATTCGTGTTAAATATACATACAATCATTTAAAATCAACATGAGGATTAGTTACGCCAACACAACATCTTAAAGTCTGCTTCGGAAAAAGAATCTCTAGTGAGGAGGACTGTGAATATAAGAGACTATTGTAATATTCTTATTTTCAACAACGTAAAACGTGATAAATATTTATGTGTCTTAAATATAATTTAACAACAAAAAATTCAACATGTAAAGTTTTATCAACCTAGTTAACAATAATATTGATAAACAGTAATGGGGTTTTCTCGTATTTTTTTAACTTTAATAAAAGTGTATTTATATTTAAAGAGTTAATAACAATAGACAGTAAAATTAGTTTCTCGATATTTTCAAAAATGTCAAAGTTATGAGCGTTCTTAGTGAACTTAGATAAAACGTAAGAGATATTTCAATAGAATTCACAGTTCGAATGGCAGTACCGCATACTACCGCGTCAGTCACTTTCTTTATAGTGACGTCACACGTTATCGGGCAGCCGGCGAAATTCTCCTGAAACATCAACATTTTGATAAATTACATCCTCGCTACTATTCGATATTCTTTTTAAATTCCAAAATCATATCATGCATTTGTAAAAAATATGAAATTTCCTTGTAGAAGACAACCTCATTGTAGAGGTGAACTTAATGGGAAACTCAAAAACAAGAAATGTACCAGAAAATTTCATCGTGCTGCAAAACTCAAAAGCGTCAGATATATTTTCACCTAACAAACTGCTCCATCAATT
>JAHDVE020008558.1:0-36252 GCA_022606495.2 Halesus radiatus | reverse complement strand
AATTTAATAATTGGTGGATGACCTCGTATTCTTAATAAATCTCTCTCTGTCAAAAGGTATCTTTCCAGACAAACTAAAAGTTGCAAAAATTATTCCTATACATAAAGACGAATGTAAAAAAAATGTCCAAATTATCGTCCAATCTCTATACTTCCAGCTATCTCCAAAATTTTTGAATGTGTCATCAAAGAAAGACTATTGAAATATCTTGAACAAAACAAAATTCTCACCTCAAAACAATACGGTTTCAGACGACGATCTAACACTAAATGTGCAGCTTTCGATTTCATATCAAATCTGCAGAAACATATTGACCATGGAGATTTTACAGCGGCAATATTTATTAATCTAAAGAAGGCGTTTGACACGGTGGACCATAACGTATTGATCGAAAAACTGAAACATTTGGGTATTGTTGGTACTCCTCTGGAACTTTTCAGATCTTACCTATCAAATCGCTTTTCGGCAGTAGAACTGGAGAAATGAGTGAATTGGGTGAAATAACATGTGGAGTGCCACAGGGATCAATTCTTGGACCGTTGCTATTTCTAATATATGTTAATGACATAACAAAGTGGGACATTAAAGGAACTCTTCAACTTTATGCGGACGATACTGTAATTTTTTATAACAAAAAAAACCTAGCCGAACTCGAAATGGAAATGAATGCCGATGTTTCCCATCTCACAACCTGGTTGAGAATAAATAAACTGACCCTTAACGTAAAAAAAACGCATTATTTACTATTCGGCAACAAGAAAAATTCCAGCCTCGATATCAAAATTGGTGACAACTGCCTCGAAAAGAAAACGACAAAAAAATATTTGGGCCTTATAGTAGATTCTCAACTCTCATGGGATCTCCACATAAATCATGTAAAGGAGAAAATTACCCCCATAACTGGTGTGCTATATAGACTTCAAGGATTACTACCCATTCCGTTACTAACTGCAGTATATTTCGCCATGGTACATTCACACATTTCCTATCTCTGCTGTATCTGGGGCTTTGCCTCGAAGAAATTGATTGCTGATCTGCAGGTGGTTCAAAACCGAGCCCTCAGAAATATTTTTGGACTTCCATGGGACACTCATGTCAGGGACATCTACTCAGTTTCCGGTATCCTTCCAATCGCGATCCTTCCTAAGTATGAAATCACCAGCACCATCCTACAAATTACTCAACAATCAACTCACACTAACGTCAAACCACTTTACAATCAAGACATCCACAACCACAATACTCGAAATAACAATAAAATCCGCATTCCTCAAACACACACTACAAAATATGGAATAAAATCTTTAAACTACATTGCCTACACACTTTATAATTCGCTTCCAGATATGTACAAAACCATCCAGAAAAATAAAAAATCCCAAAATGATGGTATAAAGGAATACTTTTTAAGGATTTTTAAAATTGAAAATCAGTAAATCCATATTTGTATATTTTGTTGTTCCCTTATATGTTTTCTCTTGTGTGTTGTTCTATTTAACTTGGCCTTATAAAATTATTTCTGTCTGTATGTGAAACTTCTATTTTTGATATTTTGCTGTCAATGTAAAATTGTATGTACTATCTCCTACTTATGTATTGTAAATTCCTCCGGTCCTAAAATGAGTTTTGAAACTCATCGGGATTGCTTTAGCAAGAAATAAATATATAAAAAAAAAAAAAAAATAAATCAAAAATAGCAAAAGTACATAGTAAATAAAACTTCCAAACAAAACGTAAGATACAAATTACAAACATGATCAAAAATTAACAATACGTGATGAACGTAGGTAGGTAATTAAATAAAAAATGTTAAAATAATAAAAAAAAAAAAAAATACGGTACATTAAATAATAAATTTACATTAATTCAAAATTTGTTTTTCAATTTTTTATTACTCACAAAAAGGCATAAAAAAATAAGATTACAGCAATAATAATCATTTTTTTAAATATTATTCCAGATACGCGTGATGATATACGAGATAGACGTGAAAATAAAATTGTATTAATTATTACTATTTTTATTAATACTATTATATATACGGGTATTAATGTGAAAATAAATGTAAGAGATAGCTATTAATTTTTTTTGGATTATTAATAATATTTATTGAACTATTAGCACCTTTTATAAATTCCAAATATGCAAATTTATTTAATTGTAAACCAGTTTAATTGTATTCATATGCCAAATTTTCAAAATTTATTTATGTCAAAAGAATGATTATTTGTTTCCAATATTTGTTTGGCAAGTTAAATAATTTGTAATTTGTCTGTTATTAAGTTACTATTTTTTTAATGTTTATTATTTGTTATCTTGTTATTATTTCTCAGTATACAGTGTATACCGATGAGGAATGCTTTGCTTCCGAGACGTGTTCATATTTTTATGTTAAGTAGTGGTTTAAAAAAAACAATTCTTATTCTTTTTAGTAAAAATTACACCACAAAGTAACTTTGAATTTATTGAAGAATTCTTAATTTTTTTATTCAATTCCAGAAAAAAGAAAATCACATTTTAACTTAATTAACTAGAATGATTATGTGAATAAATCCATTAGAATTTATACATTTTAATTCAGTTTTTTCATTTAATTTTAAGAAAAACGCTTTTATTTTTAAATATATCAAAGCATTTATTTCTTTTAATTGGATCTAGAAGGGAATTATATTAATGACTCTCTTAGTAGCTAGTGGATTGCTCACCATATGTATGGTGTATAAATGTGTGATATCATGTTGTCGTTTAAAGTGTCTGAAAAATAATTTGTTAACACTTGAATAATCTTAGAAATCTTTAGAATTACACGGTTTGTAAGTTAATTTTGATAGCTGCTTTACTATGTCTGCTACCATCCCAACTTTTAGTGTATCGCCGTTGTATGTCGGAAAAAGTGATAAATCACGGCCAACGACCAAGTGCAGTAAAAATAAGCGCTCCTTGCAGCAAGTGTTTAGCGAGCGACACTTAACTCGAAAAGTTCCTCACCTACGGAACAACGATGCACTTGCAGTCTTGCGGGGAGAATTTGCCCGCTCCGTGCACTTCACTCTTCCTCACAGTGCATCAACTTAGGGCGTTGCAACTTTAATTGTGGAAGTTAAAATAATAAATGAGAGAAAAATCTTTTTGCTAACAGTCAAAAGTGCTTTCATTTTGTTTCACAGCGATTTTATGTATTGCGTTACGTCGATTTCAATGGCGTGCATTGCTCTATGACCAAAGGTAAGCTGTGTGCAATTCTCTGGCGGATTTTTCTATTCATATTATCTATCACAATTTTTTCTAAATTATTTAATCTATATGAAAATTTATTTTACCTAATTGAAACGCTATATCGTATTAAATAGTAGTGGGAATTACTCAGAAAAGACAATCTATTGATAAAACGAAAAAAAGGAAACCCATAACAATGAAATCATAAATGTTAACTTGAGATGGTACAAAACAATTTTCTTCAGTCATTACAAGAATTGTTAATTAAAGTTTTCTCTGCAGATAGCGGCATTATATATTTTTTTAAATGTTAGCCATTAACCCATCGGTAGTTTTGGAATCTAAAAAAACTGGCAATTTATGAAAAGGGGAAAACCTTTAATGGACGTATAATGTTATGTTAGTAATTTCAAAATGAACATTTTTTGATTGTAGAAAAATCACGAGCAGTGCAATTAAAATATTTTACAGCGTGAAGTGCAAGCAGTATGCGGGTGCGTGGCTTTGTGTTATTATTCCGCAAAAAAAACTACAGGAAGTCAAATGTATAAATAAGGCAGGATGCATTTGATTGTGACATAACAAATACAGCGAGAACGAAATATTTAAGTACAAAAAACCAAAATCAATCCTCCGAAAGGAGTGAAATCCTGCCCCTAAAGTTGCAGTATAGTTATTAAGTATCAAGTCATCCACTTACCACCGACAAAAATTCAAAATAAGGAATCATTAGATAATCATTTTTAATTATGCTAGAGTCCGAAAACTTTTAGTTTAGGAACTCTGTATATCAATCAAATCAAAATCAAAATCAAAAATGGAAAAATTTTAGGAAATTTATAATTTTTTTTTTTCAATGTTTTTCTAAGGGTAGGCATAGCTATTCTGTCTATATGAACTGCACGCCACTGGTTTATCCGACCCTCTACTTTTGCCGTGTGACTTAATATAACAAGAGGATGAGAGAATTTTGCCAGCAGGGGCTACAATTATACAACGCACAGATTAAAAATGGGTGGTTTTTCGGCAATAAATACACTGAAAGGAAGCGATCAAATCTCTAGAAGGGTCTTGACTATATGGTCTGGAGTCTAAGCATAAAATAATACAAATCTAGACGGGATTGGCTTGGTTGCAGAAATCACGGTTGTCTTTATCGCATGTGTAATCATTTTCGGAACGCTGTCTATCTAAGGAGTCGGAAATATTATATACCATATTTACCGGAGAAGTAGATACTTTCAGTAATGCCCTGGTGAAGGACCACCATCCATAATTGAAACGTTGCTTGAATTGATTTTAGACATGTTTGAAAACCAGATCTGAAAAGCAAGGCACTTCTAATCCGCCCCCTTTCTCATCTTCACCCTCTCCCTGCAGCCTCACAACATACCCCAATTATTGGGGATGCTGTTTCCATGCTGGCTCCAAGCAGTTAGGGCTCTATCGTAGTGTTAACTAAAAAAATACACATACTCGTACTTCCAACAGTGGCGTCTTGTCAAAATCCACTGAGAAACTGTATTTTGTCCTGCTCGCGCCTACTTATTGTTTTTAGCAAGAAAAGGACAACAGATACGCTCATCGATGTGAATATTGGATTTTTTTACAGAAATTCTGAAGGTTTTACAGGGCGTCCTTTTCGTTATAAAAAAAACTTTTTTTCATTATTACTGGAATTTCATTTAGAAAGTTGAATAACAAATTTATCAACATGATGTATGCAAGAAATGCATATGTGCGAGTCTGGGTTCTTCTTAACTCTAATTACGATACCTACAAGTGAATTTATTTTCAGAACGTTGTCCGAGAAGTTAGATTCACTATCAATAGCGTATAAATAATATCTGCATTAAGATCTAATAAAAATCTACAGCAAAGACAAAATAGTGGTTGCGTAAAAAATGGCGAAATGAATGTTAAAATTATCGAATCTTGATGACATTCGGCAATGTTGCTTCATATCTTTGCCAAAGCGTTCTTTTACGTCTCCTTCCACAACAATAATAGAGAAACGTTTGGCATTTAGTTTTGACGACTTACCTCATAAACAGCTCCCAAAGGCATGACGAGACAGGCCACCATGAGATCGGCCACCGCCAGTGAGGCCACGAGGTAGTTAGCCACATTCTGCAGGTTCCTTTCCAGGATGATGGCCGCTATCACGAACACGTTACCTGTAACAATACATAAAATTCATGTTAATGATCTGATGTAAACCATTGAAGTATACTTTTAAGTCCATTGAGTGTAATGATTATAATTATAAATGGCCGTAAAAAATAAATAAATAATAATAATAACAAAATTTTCCCGTACATTAAAAAAATATTTCATTATTTTCTCTACTCGAACTCTACACTGGCTAGAACACTCCTTTGGGGTTGTTAACTTACGGATTGGGAGTGTAATGCGGGAATGCGGGAGAAGGTAAGGAGGAAGGTTGGGAAGGCGAATTTGCGGGAGACAGTGTGTGTGGGTGTGAGAATGTGTGTGTGCTTACCCTGAGAGAGGTTTTCTTCCAGGGAGCTCAGCTCGGGACCTACGACTAGCTCGTCATCGGCAGGCCTCAGAGCTCTTCTTCAGGATCGTGAATCGACAGTCAGTCTTATAATTGGGGATTGTGACTCGAGACTTTAGTAATTAAAACTCTCAGATGCTTTCAGTAATCAGTTGTTTACTCGGTATAAAAAGGGGAACAGACATGGTAAGATTACACAAAGGGATCATGCTAATCTAAATTACAAACATGTTACGGGTAAAACTAAGATTCTCTCTCTGGAATAACTCTACGAACGGCATTGGTGAAGGTGGCTCGAAATGGAATTACAACACAATATAAAGGGGATATTCAAGAATACAGCTCACGGTTGGTAATGATGGTTGTCGGTCGGGCGTCCGGGTAATATTCCATCGCCAAATCCATGATGGATGGTGCACCTCGGAGATGTTCCCAAGGCCAAGTCCACGGAGAGAAGTCCGTGTGTCCAAGGCCGAGTGCGAGAAGAGAAGTCCAAGGCCGAGTGCGAGAAGAGAATGGCGGCTCAAAGCGAGCGTGTCGAAGCCGGAACTCGAGTACGAGTGGTGTATCTTTTTGTCGCTAGGGGTGTTAACTTAACGAGTGGCTAGTAATTTATATAGGGTATATGCGTTATGTAACACATTCCCCCATGTCACGAAAAAAAGCGCCGTGGTAATGAAGCTGTAGGACTAAAAAAATCCTCTAAAATGCACCGTCGTTACAAGAATGAGAAAGCAGAGAGAGAGAGAGCTATCTTATGAACTAGAGATGGGTGAATTACAATGTGAGAGATGGGCAAACATACATGATTATGCACTAAGATCAACAAAATAATACATAGTTATGCAGAACAGTGATAACAATACATGGTTATGTTGAATAGAAACAAGAATACATGGTTATGTTGAATATAAACAAGAAGAAAAAAAAAAATGGCTCTATGGTTTATCATTGGTCTGTAAGCTAAGTTTCGGAGTGGTTTTGCGTTGTGGAGCGACGTGGGTTATTCACTGGTTTTATGTTATGACTTCACTGTAACCTGACCCTTTTGAGATAACACTTGGGTCAAGTAAAAACAAAAGTTCGGTGGAGAGTTATCATCACAGAGGTTTGGAGAAATAAACAGCAGTAGAAGGTTTGTGGTTTGCGTGTTGAGCCAGAGAGGATTCCTTATGCCAGGTGGCGAGGCAGGAATGTGGTTGATGATGTTCCAAGGTGAAGTGGTTGTATATGGTGAATATTGCGCGGCGGCAATGTTGGTAAGTCTTGACAGTTATGGTGTACAAGATAAGGGTTGTGTCCATGTCTAGCGTGACAAAAGACGACGGCTGGCTTCTGGTATGAACTGGAACGGGTCTTGGTAGTGATAATGTATGCAAGACAATGATGAGTCTATGTCTAGCGTGACAAAAGACGGCAGCTGGCTATTGATGAACTGGAACGTGTCTTGGTAGTGATAATGTATGCAAGACAATGATGAGTCTATGTCTAGCGTGACAAAAGACGGCAGCTGGCTATTGATGAACTGGAACGTGTCTAGGACTGACATGTCCAAAAGGTTGTTTTGAAAGTGTCTATGTATTATGAGACAACTTGGTTCGCAACTACACGTACGACTCCAGCTTGATTATGGTAAGCAGGGTCGGGTGTTTTTATGTTTGTGGTTGAAGAAGATGAACCTCCGTGACAGTTTGTGGTGATGGGGTGAAGTTCTGCTAGGCTGGTGATGAAGAAGGCTGCTGGGCTGATGATGAAGACGGCTGCTGGGCTTCTTTTTAGTCCAGGGGGAAATTATTATTAAAACAAAATTCTTGAAGTTTACCTGCCTGGTAGACCAATGATGCAAAAGTTTGGAGAGAAACAAGTGTGTTGTAAGAGAGAAAAGAACGTAGGTTAACCGTGTTTAGAGAATTTCAGAGAGAGAGAGAACGAACAAAAAGGAAATAAACAACTGAGCTGAGAGTCTTAAATTATATACAAATACCAGTATTCAGCATCAAAGGTGACAATATATAGTCCATTCAGTGCAGTAGCATTGAATACATATCCACTGATACAAGAACTGAGGTTTGTATACAATTACACATATCTCACTTGAAAGCAATTGACCCTTTGTGGTCAATGTAATCGCTGAGGCGGTGACAATATATTACTATCAAGGTAAGATATTTTGAGGGTGAAGTTGAGAAAATAATTCATGGATGAGGTTTGACCTATTTGACAGACGTTATGCTGAGAGCGTAACGTACAATTTCCAAATACATGAATAATTTTTTTTCACTTGGGTGACAAGGAAATTGAGTACAGAAATCTGCTGTGATCTGGCTATAGTCCAGGTTCAACCTCTGGGGAGAATGAAGGAAAGTAAATAGCAGAGTTCTGGACTCATTACATTTGTACAAATGAATGATGATTACAGAATACACAGTTATACAGAACTAGTCTTTTCGCGTGTATTTGGCGAAAGGCTAGGGGTCGTTTTAATCTTCTACACGTTTGTGGGAAAATGACAGACCCTTGTTCAAATTTCACAAACCTAGGAGTTTTCTTATTCGTTTCCTAGACAACGAGTTACAAGTTTTATACAAATATCACAAAATATCAAACATTTAGTTCGATAGACAACAAATGTGGCAAACTTTATTTCAAGAAAAGCCGAAAGATATTATGTCGTTCGCACGAATCATGGTGAGTTTTATAACGTCTTCACGTATCATGGTGAGTTTTATAACGTCTTCACGTATCATGGTGAGTTTTATAACGTCTTCACGTATCGCGCAAAATTGAACGATTTGCAAGGGTTGCCCAGTATTGAAAAGACGGTAAAAAAAAATTAGGAATTTATGACAATTTAATGAAACAAATTTACCTAAATGTCAACATAGTTGACAACAAGAGTGATTATGACGACTCCTCGTATCATGGTAGATATTTTAACGTTCACACGTATCATGTAATACAACAATTACGTTCAAAAGGTACCCATTTCAATACAGACGGCGAGGTTAACATTAATACCATATATTTAATGATTGAATTAACAGTCCTTAACACGGCGTAAAATGTACATTTTAAATAATACAACAAAAGGTACAAAAGAGACCTAAATGGTTTTAAAACTCTAATTGTAACGAGGGGAGCAAAGTGATGGTAAAATATTTACTTACACAGAGCAAAGGTATTTTGCAGAAGAGACCGAATTGGTTTTACTTACTCTTTTGCCAGAGAGTTACTGTGATGACTTAGTTATAAGGCTAAGTTTACGCAGCACAAAATGAATTAGGGACAATACAAGACATGAACCTAACAAAGAACATATCACCATGGCTTATCCAAGACCACTTTAGGTTTTACATACTTGGAATAATCAAGGCAATAGTTATACAAAGTAATTGTCATTAGTGAGGGGAACCGATCTTAAGATTGTTCATTATGCCAATGACGTTTTTCAGAATTGACGTGTTAGTGTCGAGTTCTGAAAAGTGGGAAAATTTAAGAGCAATTTGGGTGTGAGCGCCATTCAATTTTGGAAAAATTGAAAAAACTAAACATTTACCCGTTATAACTTTCGTTCAACAGGTGTGATCTTCGAGTCAGAATGTTGATACCACAGCGGGAATTTACACTTGCATTTGACTGAAAATCCTAACCAGGGTTTGGTTACTGTAATTGGATGAGTAACAAAAGTCAATGACCTTTGTACGTATGTACTCTCGAGGAGTGAGATATTTGAACAAACAAAAATGACAAAAGGTTGCAAGAAAAGACAAAACACAGAGATGAATTGAATATTTACAAATGACATGATGGGACGGAAACGTTGTTAAAGTAAGAGGGTGGGGTAACACCTCTGGGTACGCGTTTTCCCAGAAATAATTACCGACAACGAAGGTGATTTCCTTATTTTGAAGTGATCAGTTTCAAAAAGAAAAAAAATTGTCCGACGAGAGTGAAGATGAGGAGTGGAAAAAACAGAGAATGAAAGAAACAAAACAAACGATTGATTATATACAATTATGTTACAAGAGGAAAGTGTTACATCTGACACTAATGTAACTTTCCAAAAATGTAAGGTTTTCTTACATGTTAAATAGTGAATGTTTCTGCGACATTCGCAATATGTGGCAATTGTTGTTTCTGCCAGTAAGGTATAGATGGTTTAACATGGAAAATGGTTTCCATTGTTTCCAATTTTCCAGTTTTGCAGATGTCCTTCACGTGGTATTTGACATAAATGTCAGATGGAGTATATACTGAATCTGAGATTCTTCTCAGTCCAGTTTCCAAACGTAATCTTCGAGGGAAGACAGAGGTTTGTAAGTGTGGAGTGGTTGACTTTCCATTCTGATGAAATTGGTCGTAGTTTATATTTAATTCCTCTGTGACCGAGATGGTATTCTTGTATTCTTGAGGAATGATTCCTCCTTCGCCGGGCTGCATGGAATTGAAGGGCTGGGCCTTGATGTATTTTGTGTTGAAAAGTTGAGCGTATTTCATTATAGCTTTCTTAGTTTTGTTTTGTGGAGACAGGTTTCTGTCGCGCAATGCTTGAAGAATTGTGTCCTTGTTTGATTGGTGAATGTTGGCGATGATACCCAAGGCAGGTGTGGATTCCATTTTGAAAATTAAAATTTAAAAAAAGGAGAGAGAAAAAAAAAAATTTTGAGACTTAGAAAAAAAGTTGAGAACCTCTGATTTTTCTAAGTGTTTGAAATTTAACAAAAATTGGCCAGGGATTTGTTTAGGGGGGAGATATTTTAAATTTCACTATTCACTTTTGTAACTTTTACTTAAAACTTGAAAAAATTGCCAAGATTCTAGTTTAGAAAATGGTAATTTTCAAAAATCACTTTACACTTGTTGAAATTTGAGGTTAATTGACACTAGGCAATCACTTCCTTGTTTATTGTTTTTATAAGAGAGAAACTCGAAAAGGGATAAAAATTCGTCATTAATTATTTGAAGTTTTTTATTTTTTTAGAAACACTGGCGTAGTAGTTTTAATTATAAATTTAAAGTACCACTTGATTTAATTGTCTTTGGTTTATTTTATTATTATTATAGTCACTGACAGAGGGTTTTTAATCACTTGATAAGGTATTACCATACAATATGTAAACACAATGTTACATATTTGCGAGAATTATTTGAGGAAATTGAAGTAGGTAATCCTTGCAGTAAATTTAATTGTACCTGTTGTTTAATGGGCAAAAGGTCTTAAAGGTGAAGTTTGCGAACTTATTTATCGAAAATAACTTAATTGTTGCAAAGCCGATAGCAACGTAAGGGACGGCGTGAGTTGTTTGTTTATGGAACTGTCAAAAATCAGCTGACTTGATCTAGGCAACTTGAGAAAAATAAAAGAGGGACTGTAAAGTTGCCTATTCTGTTAATTTGCAAGTCGGTATAGATTCGATTTTGCCAACTTGACAATGCTACGACGCGCTGCGTCTGGAGAGTGTTCAAGCGAACTTCAGACGAGTTTTGGTTGAGAAAAAGAATTCGCCGAATATTCCAGAATTCTGCCGCGCTTTGTCGAACGATCCCGATGTGATTGTTGCGTCACGTGATATGAAATGTTCTAGAATGTTTGGCGCGTTTTTAACGGTTTTTTTGACAACGTCTCGAAATTGTTTCTAGAACAATTCTGGCGCGTATTTTAACGGTTTTATGAACATGGTTAGAAATGGTTCCAGAAAAAAAAATTGCTATGGGAACACTTTACAGGGAGAAGATACAATACAATAAGAGACATTTATACCGATTCTGAAAGCATCCTATGAGTAGGAACTATGTTTGCAACGAGAATAATTGCGGCAAGTTTAATGTATGGAGTCTGTTCCAATTCCCAAAGAAGGCCCTGACGTTGGGAAGCCAGTGTTAACTTACGGATTGGGAGTGTAATGCGGGAATGCGGGAGAAGGTAAGGAGGAAGGTTGGGAAGGCGAATTTGCGGGAGACAGTGTGTGTGGGTGTGAGAATGTGTGTGTGCTTACCCTGAGAGAGGTTTTCTTCCAGGGAGCTCAGCTCGGGACCTACGACTAGCTCGTCATCGGCAGGCCTCAGAGCTCTTCTTCAGGATCGTGAATCGACAGTCAGTCTTATAATTGGGGATTGTGACTCGAGACTTTATTAATTAAAACTCTCAGATGCTTTCAGTAATCAGTTGTTTACTCGGTATAAAAAGGGGAACAGACATGGTAAGATTACACAAAGGGATCATGCTAATCTAAATTACAAACATGTTACGGGTAAAACTAAGATTCTCTCTCTGGAATAACTCTACGAACGGCATTGGTGAAGGTGGCTCGAAATGGAATTACAACACAATATAAAGGGGATATTCAAGAATACAGCTCACGGTTGGTAATGATGGTTGTCGGTCGGGCGTCCGGGTAATATTCCATCGCCAAATCCATGATGGATGGTGCACCTCGGAGATGTTCCCAAGGCCAAGTCCACGGAGAGAAGTCCGTGTGTCCAAGGCCGAGTGCGAGAAGAGAATGGCGGCTCAAAGCGAGCGTGTCGAAGCCGGAACTCGAGTACGAGTGGTGTATCTTTGTGTCGCTAGGGGTGTTAACTTAACGAGTGGCTAGTAATTTATATAGGGTATATGCGTTATGTAACAGGGTGAAGGCCATAAAAAAACCATGTAAAAATTTCACTCAAATATTTAAAAACAGTAACTTAAAATTTCTCGTAAAAACATTACGATCATAAAATATTCATAATATAATCAATAGATAGCCTGGATACTAGAAAAAGATTATTTAATTTTATTTTTATTTTACAAGACCCTACTCTATGAAGATTTCTTTCTCGAAGTAAAAAAAGCTGGCGAATCATCATGTCTCAGTGACGTTTCAATTGAACCAATTGATTGCCTTCACTTGGTACTATAGAAAACTAATTGAAAACGACGTATGATACATTGTTGGTACAACTCAGATTGAAAAACAGCTCTTTGTGTGCACATTCCCTCTATGGAAAGACGAGTTTTTCTTCAGCGAGTTGTCCGTTGCAAAGTTTTGCTTTTTATTCTCTGCTGAAAGTTTTACGGGTATTTCTATGTTTACCACTTTTTAAATTTAATTTCCTTACAACAAAAGGCTGCGAGGGTTCACGCAATTAAATTTTGGCCATTTTAACATGGCTTTTTTATATCCAGGTACTTTTCCAGTCATTCACTTTGTTTTTTTTTCCTTTCCTCTACCTTTACTTCCACTTTAATACATTTCCCAATTGGGAGCGCATATAAGAGTAGTTAGCACTAAAGTACTCTCTACTGGAATCAACAGATACTCTATTGCTATTTGATCAAAACGCTTCTTCAAGTTTATGTATTATGCTCGTAGCTTTATAGTAGGTCAATCGTGTTACCAATGACATGATTAACGATCGCTCTATTATAAAGCTACGATCCCGTTTTAGGCTTTCGTTAACCCTCAAACAAAACAGTTAACAAATTTGTCGAATGTCGAATTGCTCTGTTTGAAAAACTTCAGTAGTATATTTGCGTCTCGTGTCGGCTAAGTCGATGCGAACGCGATTGCGACGCGGTTTAAAGCGATGCGAAGAGATGCGAAGCGACAACGCTGTCCCATTTGTCCACGCACCGCCTGCATTCGCTACTCCAATCGCCTCCCGCTGCCAGCATCCGGCATCACACGTTGATCATGGATGAACACAAGGGTTTTTTTTTATTATCATTTGAAAATTGTTCTATGCCAAATTTGACAGAAGTAAATATCTCAAGGAAGTCGAACTAATATTATATATTTAGAAAGACAATATATTTAGAGAATTTCATAATTTATATTGAAGAATTGAGAAGTTAAACCCTTTTTTTCAAAGATCATGCTCGAATGTTAACTATAACATTTGACTACATCGATTACGCTATAAAACTCTTTATACAATTGACATCCACCAATAAAATATAGAAAAAGATATTGACCAAAGAAAATATTTTAACTGATGAGGGTTTCAATTATGTTTCTCACTATTTTGAATCTCTAACACAGAGATTAGCTCTGTTGGCTTGGCCAATAATGGCATTTTTACATCAACCGTGATCAAAAAAAATAGTGTACGTCGCCGCGTCCACTTCGCGCGAAAATATCAAATTAACTGATCGCATTGTTGAAGTTCCGTACCGCAACGACATTTGACATTTACGCACCGCACCGTATTGGACCGTACCGCATCGTTTTCGCATTGACTTCGCCTACTCAGGACGAAGCGTTAGAATACCCGAAGATTCGCGGTACCACCCTGAAACACACCAATTTTAACCAATGAAAATGTCAAAAGGTTTCTTATTTCGGTGCAAACCAAAGTGATGGTGGACCAGAATTTCCGAAATAGCATTTATTATTTGAAAATATTAAAAAAATCACATATTTTATATTCTTAGAAAATAGAAATTCTTTCATCGTTTCCTACGAGTTATACGTTAAACACGCTACAAATGTCCAGAGATTAAAACAAGAATATTATAACTGTTATCCTACGTTGATCGTTTAACACTCATAATGCTGTCCTCGGCTTGTCCGATTCAAGTTGGGAACAACATTAACATTGCATTTTTTGCCTTTCTGAAAGTTACCCAAGCAAAACTCTAAGAAAAATGATAAACAATGCTCTACTAAAGAAAATCCTTTAAAGTATAATCATTAAGCAAAAATGAATAAAATAACAATACATTTCGAGCCGACGGTTTTCTCCATTACGGATAATTAATTTTCTAAAACTTCGGCCGGAAAATGTACAAATATTTTTTAATTTATTTAAGTAAAATATTTTTGAAACCTTCTTTTGCGCGTAACGTAATTAAAACGCTATTAAGAGGTTACAATCAACGAATGAAAAAAATGGAGATTAGGCTTTAGGAGGGTTTTATAATTCCAGTAATTTTCATGAAATAAAAATAAATTCCTCATTTAGAAATAAATGAATTTTTAATTTCGCACTGTTAAATATGTAGGAGTAAATACACGGTACAGCTCAATATTCGTATCGGTTGTTCCAAACATTATTGATTTGACTAGATGTTTATATAAACAGAAAATAGTATAAAAAATACACATAATACGTAGGTAAATTATTAATCGGTTGTTCCAAACGTTATTGATCTGACTAGATGTTTATATAAACAGAAAATAGTATAAAAAATACACATAATACGTAGGTAAATTATTAATCGGTTGTTCCAAACGTTATTGATCTGACTAGATGTTTATATAAACAGAAAATAGTATAAAAAATACACATAATACGTAGGTAAATTATTAATCGGTTGTTCCAAACATTATTGATTTGACTAGATGTTTATATAAACAGAAAATAGTATAAAAAATACACATAATACGTAAGTAAATTATTAATCGGTTGTTCCAAACATTATTGATCTGACTAGATATTTATATAAACAGAAAATAGTATAAAAAATACACATAATACGTAGGTAAATTATTAATCGGTTGTTCCAAACGTTATTGATCTGACTAGATGTTTATATAAACAGAAAATAGTATAAAAAATACACATAATACGTAGGTAAATTATTAATCGGTTGTTCCAAACATTATTGATTTGACTAGATGTTTATATAAACAGAAAATAGTATAAAAAATACACATAATACGTAAGTAAATTATTAATCGGTTGTTCCAAACATTATTGATCTGACTAGATATTTATATAAACAGAAAATAGTATAAAAAATACACATAATACGTAGGTAAATTATTAATGTCGTTTTCAAAAAAATAGATATTTTATTTTTGATGTACTGATCGGTATTGCATATTGCACGTGATGTATCGAAGCCTTAAAAGATTGAGGAACTATATCAGTCATGTGATTGCCAAAAATTATATAATTATAATTACCAATATTTAAAATAAATAATGTGTAGCTTAATGGTATGTTGTTTGCCATAAATACCTTTCCAAATATATTGTGATTTTCATATTCATATTAATTTACAGCTTATATTCAAGGGGAGTCTTCAAAACGATTTCTAAATTCCATCTCCGAACCCCAAAGTGAGAACTGTTCGGTACTAATATTTTTACAGCTCTAATTATTGCTATTTCACTCGATGTAGATCTTTTTACCCTACTGATGAATTAATACATACTAGACAATCGTATCCATAAATTGAAGAAATGCACCCGTATATTGCTTAGCTAGGCTAGCCGGTTAGTACTTACCTAAAGTGATTAAATAAAAAAAATTAAAAATTCACCCATCGGTGCTCAAATGCGTCCACAGCCCACAACACTATAAATGAATAAAGTGTAAAAAAAAAAAGTTAATATCTATTAAAAGCTTCTAACGATTTTTAAGGTCATTTTATAGATATTTTCGAGTCCTAAAATTCATTGTATAAATATTTTCCAGTCCTAAAAATTATAAGTATTTCAATAAATACCAACTCTTCTTGTGCCACCAATCTTCTAATAAATGTAACATCAATAGAAAAGGAGCAACAAATATCAACTGTAAAACTACCATCTCTATACTTAAATTTTCTAATAAAACTGTGTTCATGTGAAGCGACCTGCCAGGTAAGTATGTTTTCTGTATATGTTTGTACATAATTAGTTAAGAAATATTTGTACAGCGCCCTTGGGGTGATTTAAAAAAAAAACGGCGCTATACAAATCATCCAATTATTATTATTATTTAAACGTATGAATAATATATATTTAAATTTTAAAAAATCCCCGCATACAAAATAATTTCTCAACCCCTTCAGTAATCATTAAAAATTGGAAAAACGTAAAAAAAATAATAATTTATGAATGAACATATCCTTCATTTAAGTCACCTTGGCCCTAATAAGACTGAAAGCTAACATTCATCATATTTTATTAATAATAGCAATAAAAATCATGAGGTATGTCATCAAAATTGTTCTCGCTTCCATAAATCGTAATTCTATTCACCCGAGTATATTCGAGAGTAGTCTCTTCTGCAGCTAAACCTTGTCCGAGTTATCTCGGGTGTGCGAATTTTCGTACATAATTATCGCCCGAGTATACTCGGGCGTGATCCTTAAGCGGTTAATTAAATAGGTTTTTTGATTTCTATCAATAAACGGAAAACGCCAATCAGCAATGTGATCGTAATTTCCATTCCGAAAGATTTCACAAGACGGCTTTTACATAAAACAGATAATATAATACAAACCCATATAAAGTTAACAATCGAAAATAAACTTCAACCCAGTTTCCAGCTTTCGTTTATTATGTAGGATCCCGAGTCTTTCAAGTCCCGGCTGAGCGGTGCACATAACTGCATACGATTGCGAATACATGAATTAACCCTTGTATTTATATTTACGTTTCATTCATCAGAACTTCGTGCGCAATTAAAAGTCTAATTGATCCTTATAGGATTATTCGTCGGGGGCAGGGCATCAAAACCGGTTATCCGGTTATTTTAACAACTTTAAAATAATCGAAAACCGATTTTTTTCTTTTGATCGGGAGTTCACTTGGCAAGCATGTGTGCTAGGGACGAGAAAGCTGTATACTGATTATTTGTAATAGCCGCTATTAAAATGTTGTCGGGTCATGTCGAAGTTCTGCAGCCAATACTAATGTATGGTAGAAATGGAACTGCCGTACGAAGGACGAGAGTAGATAGAGTGCACTAGAAATTAAATACCTAAGGCTTTTGTCTGATAAAACTTTATATCATCTGATTACGAGTATCAATCATATTAAGAAGTAAAAGCTGTGATTATTAGGATTTGTTGAGCGAATGGATGTAGAAATTAATTAGAGGTTTGAACGATATTTGAACTGGGACTGGATAGAAGAAGAATGTGAAATCTTAGCAAACTGTGCCGATTGAGTGATTCAAGTACCTTGAGTTGTGTCATTTCAAAATCAGTTACCGGTATGCACCACTGTTAAAACGACCAAACTCACTGTGACATCTTTGCCAACGGAAAACAGCTGGAACAGGTTGACAAATTTAAATACCTTGACATTCTCAAGCGATGGCCGGCAAGACGGATAAATTTACAGTAGGATAAGTGCGGCAAGCGGTGTGCTGCTTCCTCTTTACAGCTCAGTGATAAGGAGAGCTGAGCTAAGTATCGAGACAAAGTTGGCAATGTACAAATCAGTGTATCGCCCCACGCTTACTTATGGTCACCAGATCTGGACGTTGAAGGATCGAACACGTTCCAGGCTCCAAGTTTCCGAAATTAGATTTTCTAGAGGACGAGGGGAGCGGCAGGACTCACAAAATGGTATCGAATATGAAGCTCGACACGGGAGGAGTTAAACACCCAACCCCTGATACTTACTCTTCATAGAAAAGTCGCAATTGAGGTGGCGAGGGTATGTATTAAAAATGCCAGAAAATCTAATTCCGCTGAAAATTCCGAGTGCTATTTGAGAGGGAAGACGTCCAGTGGCCTGTCTTAGACACAGATGGGAGAAGCAACTCGGAGAAGAGGCTCGGCCTACTATGGACGTATGCTATTGTGGAAGCAGTATGACAGGGATGCCTGGAGGCGCCTCGTCGATGCGATGTATCCCTCTGATACGAATAGGACAAGGAGATGTATGTATGTTGAGGCGGTAGATGTTTATATGTTTTGTTTTTAATCTTGACTTTCGTAACCATTAAATAATTTTCATGAATGCAATTAACTTTTGAAAGCATCCTTTTATTTTTAGTATACTGTGTAGACTGATGTGGAAAGCTTCGCTTTTGAAACATGTTGATATTTATATATTAAAAACGATGGTGTAAACAAAGTAATTCATATTATTTCTTTAATATATAGTCACTTTGTGGCGTCATTAATGACTGGTATAAAATACTTGCGTTATTTTGCGTTATTAATAATACTGTTATTTATATTTTATTCTATACTTGTCATTATTTTTAATATACTGTTTATCCTGATGAGGAAAGTTTTGCTTTTGAAACATGTTGATATTTATATTTTAAGAAAGGCGGTGTAAACAAAGTTATTCTTAATAATTTAATAATTATGACGCCACAAAATAACTACAAATCTTTGTTAAAATTGATAATGATAATTTTTGTGATATAACAATTTTTGTATACTGTGTATGATGTTCCATTTGCTGTGAAACACGCTCTGAAGTACCTATTGTTCTTTCAAATAAGTGCAGCAATAAATTCGAAAGTATTGAAAAAAGATACAAATTTTTTTCAAAAATTCTATTAGGTGTTACCCAGCATTCAATATGTTATATCATAACCAATTTTAATTAAGGTGTGAAAGGGTTAAGCGGATATTCGGAAGCTCCGAGAGTTGGGTTTTTTAAGAACTAGTTTCTTCGTAAAATGCAAATATTGGGTTAGGGGTACTGACTAATGAAAGCAGAGCTATCCAGTTAGTCCTTTGACTACGGAAGGACCTTTGGTCTCTGCCAGAGGGGAGTACTAATAGTTATTATATTTCGCTAACTATGCAGAAGAAAAATATAAGACATCTTTACTACTTCTGCTGGCTGGAACAAGGTTTGAAGAGAACGTAATGATACTCGTTTGTAAATATTCTCACAGTTAACGTTGTTTCCAAAGAGCAAATACTCTACGTTACACCGTGGCAAGATGTAATTATTGTTTGAGCATATTTGTCTTTCATTAAATAATTATATGTAGGTACGAGTATGTACTGAATTCAAGTATTAAGTTTAAACGAACTACATTTTTCCAGTTATTTTATATTTTTCAAAGATGTCCCATTTTATAAAGGTTAAGTAATATATTATATATATTATATTTAGCAATAAATTTTTCTTTTTTCTAAAATTACGTAATTGAGATGTTATTTGAATTGCTAATTATGTGTTTATCAAAACTAGCTAAATGATTTCATTTGAAATGAAAAAAAAAAATACGATTGAAATAAATTTATATGGTAATTAGGGCCAATGTAAATTAGCTCGTCAGTCAATCCCTTCGATGCTTTTCTCATTTGTTAGACTAAACTTAATTAAAATGTTTATTTTGTAAAATGCTTTGAAAGAAAGTACTTGGTATTTGTTTGTTCGCCATCTGAATGCCAGATTTCAGCGTTTTTAACCGTTGTAAGGTCATAGTTAATTACTCGACGAGCATTGTCTAATAAAATAATTGAAAAATTCTTTAACCCTCAGGCAATTTTTAGATTCAAGATAACATCCACCGTTTCTATAAGGTTTATAACTACATTTAGAATATTATTAACATATATTTTGATAATATTAACTATAATTATTTTATTTTTTATGCTGTCTTATTTTCTTAATTTCATTTATGTTAATAATTAAAAAAAAATTGTAATATAAATTTATCATTGAATATTTTATAATACAGATTTTTAATTAATTAATTACCTACCTTCATCACTTGTTAATTTGTATTTATGCTTTTAATTTGTGTATTCTGACATTTTTATTATTTGTTTATACTTATCATTTTATAGTATCATCTACTGTTTACTTCTGAAACATACAGATATTTGTATATTAAAAACAGTGATGGAAATAAAGTACTTCTAACTAATTATATTTATAATGACGCCACAAAAAAATTACCCATCTATCGAATCACATTTGTAAAAAATGTTATGCGTAGACATCGTATTAATATACTTACATTTTAAAATTAGTGCGCGTTACGTAGAAAATATTTTACAAATAAAAAAATATTAATTTCAATGTACGGTATAGAAATACTGTCATCAACGAATAATTTTATTAAACAATTGAATCCGTCACTGGTAAATAAAAAATAAAAAAAAAACAAGATTCAAGGGTGATTAGACGTAAATATTGTTACGATAATGGTCACTGCAAGACTGTCCAAAATATTGGAACAAAATGGTAGAGAGCAACACCCCAAAAGAATTAAATAAGTGTGTTCTATAATTTAACAGACCAAAACAGAAATATGTGACCTATATTTGTCACTCCAAAATACAATAACCCTCTTTTCGAAAATGTTTCACTTTTATTAACGGTTCCAAATCAGAATTTTCCGAAATCGAAAAATTCTTCATTATTGACGTGGTTTAACCCACCACCCACGTATTTTATTTTATCGCCCGAGAATAACCCAACACCCAAATGGCGGTGTCAAGTAAAGCCTGTATGAAGAATGAAGTCTGGCACAATCCTAATGTTTCTTGTCAGATAAAAAAAAAAACACAACATACAATAAAAATGAGTCTATATTTACAGTAAAGATGTGTCCAAGAAAAGTTATTCGTTGATTCAAAAGTTCCAGATAGGGTAGCGGCCAGATACAAGGCTACCGGCAACTAATACTCCACCCCTCTACGCAGTCGGGAGTAATCCGAACGTGTGACAGTCGATAAATATTAATATCACGGACAGGCGAACTCGTAAATAAAAATAATCTCTACCCCCGCGATACAAATGTCTGATCTTAAACAAAGCCCGATCCTTACTTAGTGAGAAATGTTTAAGATAGAAAATGCTAGGTGACCCCTTACTTGGAAGAAATCAGGTAACTGCCATCGCATATAGTACTCTTTATATACCAAAATTTGACGAAGATTACAGAGGTTTTTGACTTCTTCTTAATAATTAAATCTGCATTACGGAATAGAAACGCCGTGGTATGGCAGTCCCATAGATTTCTTAGCCACGAGGTTTGTCTTCTATCATCAATTATTTCGTCGCGTATCTTTTTCTGCAATATCTTATTATTTTATTATTCCGGCGTATTGATTTTTTTTGGACAATTTTTGGGTATTGGATATTCTTGTCTTGACCTTTCAATTGGTTACAAGTTCTGCCTAGGGAATTCTTGGTATGCGATTATAAAACTAGGCATTACAGAGTAATCCATCAACATAAATTGTACATTATTGATAGAGGTTAAAAAATACGCGTCCTAAAGTACCAGAATCTCGAGTTGTGTGGTTTGGTAATTTGAAAATCATTTCCATCGAGATTTCTGGGTAAACGTAATAGTTTCAACTTGTGACGTCATCTCCATTATAAACTATGAAGTTTCGAAAAAATTATTTAACTGTCTGTTAATTCCACTACGTTTGAAAACTTTATTCCGATTAAAAAAATGTGCCGAATCTCGGGTGAAGCTATATAGTAAAAATACCAAATAAAATGATATAAATAAATATTTAGCATTTCTCATATCGTTATAGGGTATGTTTTTTCAGAATTACTAAGGCCTATCTTGTGCATTTTGTGCAAATGGTAACAACGGTCGTTAATCAATCCCATCAAAAGCCCTCTCCCCCAAATTGAAAGAAAAAGGAATTATACAGAAAAATCACATAAAATATAACAATTCCCACAAAGTTTAGATTTCTTAGGCGTTTGTTTGAATGTACCATTCACGTCCAGTAATCTATATTAGGTAAGTACCTGAATATTCAACTATTAATATAAAAACGTACATATTTTAGAGACACGAGTTTGATCTCCGCTCTGGACTCAAATAATATGTCCGTTGGATTATTGGAAACGAAATCGAGTGTCCATCCCATAAGAAAATAAATGGGCAAAGGTCACCAGATTGACGAAATATTGAATTTTTCCAGCGTTCCAGATTTTTGTCACTTTATTCACTTGTCACTGGGACTAGGTAAAATGGGAATAAATTCCGTTATCCTGCGGCGGAGGAGGAAATTCGCTTTTTTGCTGATGTGGTTTGTTCCAATTTAATTTACTTATAGGGGAAGGTTGCCATCAATGGACCGGCGCAACGAATGGACCAATGGAAACTAATCGCTTTAAAAATTCAAGATCACGTCAAAAAGTAAGAAATACCCCATCCAGACTTGCTGCTCTACTCTCAGTGTCTCTTATTATTTATAATTTTTGTAATTGATTTTTTAACACGAGTATATTCAAAAAGTAATTTTTTTACAATAACCTTTCTGGAAAGAACATCATGTTGCGATGAATAGACCGAACCACAGGCTCCACCATTGAACCGGTCCAATGGTGGCAAAGATTTTTTCGCGCTTTTAATATTTTGGATTTTTCGAGGATTTTCTATCATACGCCTGGCATTGCAATCTTGTGCCATGACTAATTTGTTCTAAATGCACCAAGTAGAATCTATGGATGGCAATGGCGGAACAAAAAACGAAAGATTAAACTAATCGGATCTACCATAAGCTGTTCAACTAGTTGGATGCAATTCCAGTATTTTCGTCCTACCTATAAGACGTCAGTAATTGATAATTATTCCAAAAAAAAAGGAAAAAAAGTTAACACCAAATTTTAATTTAATTTTTCGATGACTCCAAATAAATTTTCATTGGGTTTTATTATTAAAATTTGTAGTGTTTCGGTTTTTGGTGTTCATTGTGTTATTTTTTAATGTTTATTTTGTCATAGAGGCAAAGCACCTAAATAATGTAGGAATATTTTCACTACCTAAAGAATTATTTTTATTCAAGTTGTTATCACTATTTCTGTTTTCTAATCAAATGTATTTCTTATTGAAAATCGTACCATGTATTAAAATTACAATTTCAAAAGGGCGCTATGATTTATCCCCGTTTCCAAAATGTTTTTATCCAATCATAGCCATGCAGTGATCCAAACAAGGTGACAGTGGTCCAAATAAGTTGATGGTGGTTAAAATAAGGTGATAGTGGTTCAAAAAAGGTGACAGTGGTCCAAAAAAGGTGACAGTGGTCCAAACAAGGTGACAGTGGTCCAAATAAGGCATCACAATATATATTTTTTTCGGTTTTGAGGAGTAATACTAAGTTCTAAAATTCTGTGACTTATACAATTATTATATGAATAAATGTTGGTTGTAATAAATCAGTAACTATTTATTCTATGTACCTAAGGAGCTATACCTGTACAAAGTTAAGTGGTCCAATCATCGCAACCTTCCCCTATGCCAACAATTTGTGGGCGGAATATAAATGAATGTTGAATATTAAATTATGAATGAGATTGGCAAGATATTTATTATTAAAGAATTGAGACTAATTATTATTGAAGTACGCCATGACATCTATCCGATGTGAACACATTATTATTTTAAATTACCATTTTCAAACGTAAATTTGACAAAATGACGATGGCGGAACAATAAATAAAACTATTTTAATCCGTAATATGAGATCCTCGGAAGCGGTAGGACTATGGCATTCTCATTTTGGAGAATATCGTGAGGCTAATGAAGCATGTGGATTTCTGATCTGGTAACTAAACACGGTTAAATTTAAAGAAATTATCGAGAAATGTAGATTTCATCCTTTTCAATGATTAGATTTTCTAATTGAGGTTTATAAGCTTAATCCTAATTAAGAGAATATTTTTTCTAGACTTATGTGATTTATAGAAGTCAAAAGATATCACATATAAATAAAAATGGATCAGTATATCCAAAACAACGTACAAATGGCAAATGTTCATGAAGAACTTTACACTCCCACCAACAGATGGCAGCCAAATACTTTGGGAAATAATTGATGATAATGCGAGTAATTCTTAAAGGGATGTATGAGATTAATAAAAATGACCAAATTTAACTAGGTATTATGATAGAGGCACTTCTCCCGGCAAGACCAGAGAGGATCTGGATTCAAGTACGACCGTTTCCTTTTTATTTTCTGTTGTTGTTGTTGTTTTTTTTTTTTTTTAAATATGAATACGCACAGGAGTCGCAACTGCTCCCAACCGTCTGGAGCCAGTGAGACAATGGCATCAATGTTATTTTTGTACAGCAATGTATTTACTGTATAATATTTTGTAATTTTAATAGATGAATATGCACATAAGAAGTACTGTAGGATTAATATTAAGAATAAGCAAGAATGTATGTAATATTTTGAGAATGTATAAATAGAATGTAAAAGAAGCACTGTAGGAATACCACTGAATGGAGTTATTTAATCATTTTTTAAAGTTTATTTATTTGTAGTAAAGCGCACTTGAAGTGAAATAACACAAAACTGCGCTATATAAATAATGCTTTGTTGTTATTATTATTATTATTATTATAATGATATGAGTTTGTTCGTCTCGGAATGAGTTAATTATAAAGATTCTAACCGATTGGGAGCAAAACACGATGTAACACAATGTGTTACAAACATTTCGTAATACATTGTGTTACGAAATTTTTGTAATCATTGTATAAAAAAGAAAAATATTATTTTAATCAACATTTCGATAGTTTTGTTGTTATTATTATTATTATTATTATAATGATATGAGTTTGTTCGTCTCGGAATGAGTTAATTATAAAGATTCTAACCGATTGGGAGCAAAACACGATGTAACACAATGTGTTACAAACATTTCGTAACACATTGTGTTACGAAATTTTTGTAATCATTGTATAAAAAAGAAAAATATTATTTTAATCAACATTTCGATAGTTTCGATGGTCTTTCATCAAAGTGATATGAGCATCTTCTGCACTAAATGTCGAAAAAAATAAATTAAAGATACCCAATCCATGTTATTATTGTTCCCAATAAAAACAATATAAAGTCCTTAAAAGGATTGTAAACGATAGGTATTTCTTTTGATTGGTTAGCTATCGTTTAATTTAGAAGTCTACAAATGTAAGAATAATGAGGACTCGTTTTGTATTCCCAACATAAAGCGTTAAAAATATCCTGTCATTTGTCTCTTCGACATTTTTTTTTCCAACCAATAAGAAGAACGTTTTCACGAGACAGAAAAAAGTCCCTCCAAAGACATCTTGTCGATGTTTCTGAGATTGGGACCGTATTTATTTATTGTTGCAGATAAATCTCTGCAAAACACCAGGGATTATGTTTTATGAATGGCGAAGACCATAAATCAAACGGTTAGGATTTATCAGTATTCAAGGGGTCAACAGCTAACTACCGGATGCGAAAACCTGAAAAAGATGGGCGAATTTTTCATACATTTGTGTCGGTACATTGATGTAGGATTAGAGAGGGTTGGTATATTTAAACAACCGATGATTTCACTTGCATATTTATGAGATCTCTGAGACGAATGTGTGGTAAAACCATGTATGATCGTATGAAAAATGTTAAGATTTGTAAAGAATGCAAGGCTGATGTAAGCGTAGTGAGTAAGATCAAGAAAGGAATGCTTAGATGGTTCGGGCATGTAGAGCGAATAAACGAAGAGAGGAGTGTAAAGAGAATATATGACGCGAATGTGAATGGAAGAAGAAGCCGGGGACGTCCGAGGAAGATATGGTACGATCAAGTGAATCAAATACTTGAGTCGGGCTATGTCAGAAGTCGGCATAACAGAAGAGAATGTATGAGACGTTGTGTGAAAGTGAATGAAGCAAGAAGTGTATGCCAAGATCGAGTTGTTTGGCGGTCCGTTCTCTCTGCCCACCCCTGCGGAGAAACGGCTTGATGGTTAGTTAGTTAGTTCATAACTCTGTTTAGTACAGAATATTATCTTAAGAACGCTTTACAAATCTGTTTTGAACAGATTGATAATGTTATGGCTTACTAATTAAAAATAAATTATTTGGGTACAAAACGTTGAACAAAAGAGTGGTAACTTGAACATAATAATTGCAGGCTTACTGATTAGATTACAATATTATTATTTCTTCAAATGATGTAAAATAACTTTGTGCAGTCATTTTAATTAAATCAATATTAATCACTCCGTTTAAATACAGTGCTTTTAAACAAAGTTAATATTATTGATTTATAGTATTATTATTATTATTAAGGTACAATATTATAAATCTTTTAGTTTGTCGCTGAAAAAACTCTCGAACGGTGATCTCTGGTGGATCAATTCAATCTGCTCAGATGGACATTTGCTTGAAAGAAGAAAAGTAGGTAGGTACCCACTTACGCGGTTATTTTCTAAACATTCTAAAGTACTGATGTGAAGTAATAAAACTGTTTATTTTGAATTTGGTGGTCCCGATTTAATACAATTTTTGTCAGCGATGTATCTAGTGCTCTATGTTTCAAAGCCGTTAGAAGCACACAGTTTTTTTATGTTTATTTTTACCATGCTTTGTGAACAGAGCAAGAACATTTGACGAAGTTCAAATATGTAGGAATATTTGATTTATTTTGCAAGTTAGTTTTTCTCAAGAGTACAATGTATTGGCGGATCCTTTAACACATAAAGGTCAAAAGGGCGGTCTTACGTGAACATCCATTAATCATTGATGGATGAATTTCTCTATAAATTCTTTATTAGCACTCAGACGCAAAGGACACGCTGGTTTGTGAGTGGTTTGATAATTTAATTAGTTAGTACTGCATAAAATGGGAAAGTATTTCGTTGATTGGGGCATTAAATGTTTATACATGCTGAGTGTTTTTTATTGTTGTTGCTTGTTTTGAATTGATTGCTTGCGTTGATAAATAGGAAAAATTATGAAACGGCAAGCAAAATATCAACGGGTCTGATTATTAAGCAAATACATTTTAGGTATTTTCGATGACAGATTCTGAAAAAGAGAAAGGTTGATGTGCAACTTTTTAATGGTAATAAATAATTATCGAAGAGTTCGTTTAAAAAATGTGCACAATTCTGTTCACAGGTAAAACCACCGACGAGTTACAATACCCAAAGATAAGAATGAGAATGAAGTGAGAAGTGGAAGGAAGATAAGTAGTTAGATATATACCTATTCAGATGTACTTATTCAAATAAATAAAATCCTTTCAAGCAACTTGTTGATTCTTCAAGAAAATATTTTTTTTCCATTTCGATATAAATCCTCCAGCAAGAACAGCCCTCTGCAATCCCCATAAAATACAGCACAAAAATCATCAAACCAATAAAAAATCAGCATGTTGAAATGGCAATACAAGCAAGGATGACGTATGCCAATTTATCCAAAAGTCTTGTCCGTATACTCCGAACTAGATCGTCTACGATTTAACAAACATTACAGAAATCGCTTTACAGCATTTGCTGTCGTCACGTGAAGTGGCACATACTCGTACGTGTACATTATGGGCGAATTCTATTTTTGGCGTCAAAGTCGTCTGAAGTAATATGCAGAGTGACTCGTTATAATGTTATAATTTCGTTAGTCGGGGTAATTAGTTATTTGGGGAAGACTAAGCATTGACGGATACGTCTGCTTCCGCTTTCCGATTGCGGGTAGTAGAGCACTACCTACTGCTGCGAGTGGGGAGGTAAGTACCCCTAGTGGGAAGTTAATGGCGAGAGAGCCAATAACAATTAGAGCGGCGCGGCGGGAAATTAAGATAGATGTCGTCTCATTGCCCGCGAGCCGGGGTCGGTTAAAACACTGTTAATCACACTATTTATAGATGGCGGTAGATAACAAAATAATGCTTTGTTGTACCTTACTTCAGAAATAGTCAGATTTTCGCCGAAAAAATAATATATATCTAACGAACAAAAAACCTTTTCTGAGCATATATACCAGGAACCGTCAGATCATTCAAATGGTCGTCTTTACTTCAAATATTCATTATCTTTTCATTACAATTTACTGAATATTTCGCAATCCGTAGAACACATTTAATATAAATGTTTGTTAGGTATACCACTATTATGATATTAAATATTAAAGATGGCTCCCTTTAACCAATTACATTTTTAAATATTTTAACAGTGTTTTTATAATTGGAAGTCGTCTAAATGAGGCCTAACGACAGTTTGAAAACGGCTTTGACCACCGAAACAGCTGCCTCAATAATATATATATTTTTAAATACTTGCAGAACCTAATAATAACATTATTTCATTTGTTTTACTTTTAATTAAAAAAAAATAACATTCATACTGGTAAGACTCGGTGGTTCTGAAGGTGAAGGTGAAAGAAAAATCCGCGTTTTTCCCATCCCTGTACCGACAGTAAGCGTTTTTCTCGTATTTTATTCAAATGAATAAAAAAATATATTAATATTTCTTTGTAAAAAAACATTTTTCCATCTATTTCAGTGGCTTATTTCTCTTTTAGATTGTAATTTGTATAATTGGGTTACCAATTTCAATTAGGAGTATGTGTAAATCATTTTATATACTTTTACATCCCAAAACTTCTAGCCCAGAGGTTGCCAACTTTTTTGGGCCTATTGCCCAATTATCATAGTTATTTTTCTTCAACCAACATTTCATTGCGTACCCCTATGAAACAGAACCCATACAAAATATCAACCATAGCGCGTATAAAGAAAACACCTAAAGCGAACATTTTACTAAACCTAAGGACCGTTGAATATGTTTGTAATGAAATCTTTTGAAATTGTATAAAACGTAAATATCAACAAAAGCAAAAAACGTTAAATTATCTATTATTTATAATAAAGTAACTGCACAAAGTATGTCTGTCGCCCAAAATCACATAAAATCGCCAATCAAAATACTTTTAACTCTTTTAACGAAAGAACGACTTAAATCGCAGACGGGTGGGCGATATTGCCCATGTTGGGAATTACTGTTCTAGGCTGTATGCTTACATTTCTCTATGAAATATAATATTGCTGGTATTCTATTGTTCAAATTTTTGATCTTCTTTTTTATCCTTTCACTCTTGACACTTTATCCCATAAATCTAAACCTTCCCACAGCATGGCAGCCTGCGACAACTGGAAATATGTAAATCCCAACTCTCGTTTATTTTATTTCGCTCCCTTTTTCGACCATAAGTGTGAGAATATTCAAGGGAGTTTTAACTCTACTTTACTACCGTAGGTATAAAGATTTATAGCTTTATTTTTAAAGTGAATTAAAGGTAATTACACAAAAAGAAATTACACTATAATACTGCTATATGGGCTACCGCAGTGGGTCAACGGTGATTGCGGAAGGTCGCATCATGAACAAGGAGACTCAGTATGAGCTCAATTCCATCGTCCGAGAATCCTCCAGCATAAGTACAGATTGAATGATAACAATGACTTCAGAATTTGACATCAATCTTATTGTTACTAGACTTACAGTTATTTAACTTTTATATTTGATATATTAGTATATTTGATACATTATTTATCATTACTGTTGTTACAAACATTTTAATATATAATTTAGAATTTGAGAATTATGCCAAATTGCACATTTTGGCGGCCACCTTGAATTTATGAAGTTTTTGATCTATTAAGATCGAAATTGAAATAGAGGCAGTAAGAGAGGACGTGTACTCGTTTCTAAAGACGAAAGAACAATTCGGCGGCCATCTTAAAATTTTAGATTTCTCCACCTATTTGATTACATCTATAAAGTAGGCTAGGGGTAAGTTGAATTTGAATCTTTTGCAAAAATGCATAATGTGACCGTACATTGGATTATGCCAGGTATGACATTCTTTTAACAGGTGTACTATCAATGTAATGCGATGACTCTAGTGGTTTGAAGTCTGAAGGGAAAATATTGAGAATCTGTTGTACAAGAGAAAACGATACGTATTTCCAGAGCCGTCAGGGATTACTGTTAAGGACAATTATTTACTTGAATTCACATCCCCAAAACTTTACTCCAAATCATCCATAATCCCGAGCAACGCCGGGTACGCTAGTTTTCTCTATTTTTGTATCTATGTATAAAATTTATGGTTGTAATTGAACATATCCCCGTATTCCGGAAGAAAGCATAAAGACACGATGAAGAATGATTTTTTTCAAAATTATACCAATTTTTAAATGAATTTGAAAGTAGTTAGTCGCCACGAAAAAGTTATCATTTTCCAGGATTTTAGAAAAGAGCTTTTATTTTGCAGTGGTTTCGAAACAGCTTAAAAGTCTAAGCTGGTTTAGCTTTAGATAGTTTAAAAAAAACGTAATCAGCAGATAATGGTGCAAAGCTTCACGAAAGCTAAAAGCTCGATCGAGAAAATGTGATTTGCAAAGAGTTCCAGCTTATTCACTCCGATACTAGTAGTTTTCGAGTTTGAACGATTCATTTTTTACGGATCTTTGGATAGCTTAACTTTAATTGATTGTGCCGATTAAAAGGATTCCGATATGAAGCGTGCGTAAACGATTCGTTAACTTGATATTTGAAACGTAGAAAATCAGCTACTCAAATACATGATTTTTATATACAGTGTCTTTTCATTTAATTCATCATGTAAATCCATAAGGTATTTGGTTTTGTGAGAAATAAAAATTGTTTAAGTACTGATATTGCTATGACACGATCTTGTGTTCAACAGTTCGGTCATGGAACAATTTTCCGGTCTTTGTGTTGTCTCCATCCTTCAACATGGTTCTCTTCGAGACTCCGGTTCACTCCTTTCTTGTAAAAAGATGGACCGTGGACATAATTCAAGCCCCTAGGGATTTTATTTTCCTCAGGACCTTACAAAATTGATCGACTCAAATGAATGGATTCAAATTGAAGTAAGTACGAAGTATATTTCACTGCACGATATAAAGTATAAATACGTGTCCGTGGTGTATGTACAATGTATACGTACAAGTACAGAGATGCGAAGGGTAGGCAGTTAATACTTATGATTTGGACTAGGTCACTTCATAACATCCCTTTGTATAGATGACACAAAGCCCGTTTCCGTACAATAGGATCAGTATGCCGGGAATTCCTACTCTCGCCCAAACTAATAAATAATAATATCCTCGCGTTTCGGACAAAGTAATGGAGATAATTATATTTTCAGCATATAATGAAGAACCCTGAAAACATTCTCAATATCACCGTTCCCCGAATTTTTTCAGAATTTGAGAGGGTCGAGGAATGAAAAGGATCTTTTCGGAAGTTATTTAGACAACATAAGAAGCCACTAAATATCTGCCTATGAACGGGTAGAAAGATATGATGAAATACCAGACAACAGTAGTACATATAACACCCACAGGAACACATAGTCTCACATACATTCTGTTGTTATTCCGGTTCTCGACATTAGTTAACTCGTAACTTGCAATTTGGGAGGCGGTTTGGGTACTGCCACCCGGGAACCATTCATTGGATAACCAAAAAACCTCTGCCATAGGTCACTCCAAGTGGTTCGCTACGTTTGGTGACTTAGCAGGTTGCCTTGGTTAATGGGGTGAGGTTTGTCCAGATCTTGGCGGCGGATGTGTTTGCACACCAGCTGCGTGACGGGCCAGATCGGTAGAGGCCGGATAAGAGAGATCCCTTTGACCTCTCGACCCATCGCCCTGTACCGCCGTGAAAGGGATGGATTTATACGTCACTCCTGGACACGCTGACCCCCATATTCCTACCCACCCTTCATAATTTTTTTCTTCTCAGAACTTTCTATCACTCCTACTCTTAAAATGACCCTCCACACAGCATCCTCAAAGATGACGTAGGCTATGAAGGAAAAAAAATCCCCAGGGCGTCTTATGTGGAGCTAATGTGAAAAAACGTCGTCCATCGACTTTATGTTCGATTCACATCTACCAGCACCGCGTAGGGCAGAAACGTAAAGATGCAGGCACCCCAAAATTTGTTGCTTACATTATCTATGAACACATTCGTATTTACATTACATGTAATGTAAATACTACGTTCTGTGCCGTGCCTGCCACTGTATGTGTCTGCACTGCGCGGTGCTGGTAGATGTGAATCGAATTTTACAGGTTCAATCCATCTCAGCTTCCTAACAAAATAAAATAAAATAAAAACTTAAAAAACAACCAGAAAACGCTTTCTACCTATTTTGCATGATGTGACTAATACATACACACATGTGAAAGATATTTTTTTAAAGAAAGACAAATATTCCCTGGTTACGAATAACCTGACAATATTTGAAAATCTCCTACTACCATCACAGTAAGCGGAAGATGTTGCTTGTGTCGTAAATGGAGGACTTAGCCAGGCGAGGAATTGAACCCACGACGCCTGGGTGAGACCCAAACGCGATGCCAACTCAGCCACTGACCGGTTCTATGTAAGGAGTATGTGGGTAATATATTTATTTTTTCTGAAAATATGTACAAAATGACAGCGATGTATACATATTTTAAAATTATTGTTATTAATTAAAATAAAATATATTCATTTTTATTTTGTTTATAAAATTTATATTCGTTTCGGTAGCTACCTCCATAATATAGAAGTGGCGTACATTGCCCTATGATCAATTTAGGCTGTGTGTAGTTCGGTATGAATTTTATGCGTTGAACATTTGAAAATGCTCATTTCATTATCATTTTGCGCTGGTTGTTGTGGCCAACCGAATAAATGTGCGTACAGTTCCTTACAAAATTCTCGGAAAAATATGTTTTCATCAGAATATTGATTTTTTTTAGGGTATGCACGCCACTCACTTATAGGTATTTTTTCCATTAAATCTAATGTGTTTTATACTACACACAATTTCTAAATATAATTTCTTCAAATGCTTGGTAACTTTGTGGCATCATTATTAATTATATAAATTGAAAATACACTTTGTATATACAACTTTCCCTAAAATATATAAATATTTCTACATGTTTCGATAGCAATGCTATCATCTTCAGGAAAAAAAAAATATATATATTTTTATTTTTTTATATTTAAAAAAAAAAAAAACAAATATTTTTTTATTTTTTTATTCCTGAAGATGATAGCATTGCTATCGAAACATGTAGAAATATTTATATATTTTAAGTAAAGTGGTTTATACAAAGGGTATTTTCAATTTATATAATTTCTAAATAAATAATATATATATAGATATTACGATATAGCAAAAGTTGTTTGTTCCTAAAATGGAAGAAAACGACCATCACACAAAACTATCTAAACATTATGTCAATGGGTCTGCGGAGGTGTGCTTATTTTATTTTACGTAATTCGGCGCCGGGGACCTGTTATCCGGAGCCGGTGGTTTAATTCATCCCTGGAGACGCTGTTGTGCGGTTACAGAACGGAAGAGAGGATATTAATGTTTCCTAAGAAGTTCAAATTGCAAAACAGGGAAAAGAAATTACCACATTTTTATATCTCGCGGTCTTTATGTTAACGCGGTGGAGGAAAAAACCACAACATAATTCCTAAACACTACTGTTTTTAATACTTACGGAATGTTGTCGCAATTTACTGTTAGTTTTAATGGAGATAATAAAAAGCTGCATAGTGCACACATATACTTGCATGGTTGCACAATGCATAGCCTCATTGTGACCAAATATTTTGTTGATGCGATACCATACAATATTCCCAAAGTCTTGAAGGTAGTTGAATCATGGCATTTCAATTGAGGAGTCTGGTTTTTAAGTGTATTTCGAAGGAAATTTTAAGGTGATGCATTCTTTTTTGATTATAGCTGAGATTCAACTACTTGAGAATTTTATACCTCAATTGAAAAAAAAAAGATAGGAATATTGACAAACGAGCGAAGGAAATAAATTTAAATATTGAAAGACTGAATGAAATTATCAAGGGAAGCGATGCTAGGATACAACGGAGGTTCTAAATAGGAAGTGAATTGAATGCAGTGTCCATGAGATTATTGAGGCGTACGAGTAGTTAAATTATGTATGGCCGAAAAATGAGTAGGAGATTCAGATAATGAATGAAGAGGAGAATAGGTAGAGAGTAAGCGTGATTTAAAATTTTACGAGAGGGTACATTATATCGATGGGCATAAAGTGAGAGAGTGAATGGACAGAAAACAGTTGACCCATGAGTCGTGGAGTCAATTTCTCGGGTAGCTAATTTCTTCATCATTGCACAAACTTCGCTCTGATGGTAGCAAAAGTATTTAAAATATTGTAAAGTTAAAAGTAACTTGTGTATCTTATAAGAGGTAAGATACTTTTTCCTCTATTTTTCATCCGTCATAATTTCACGATTTGGAAATAATAACTATTTTTGATCAACCCATTTTCCGATATGGGATCGACCAAATTTAGCTCGGGAACTCTTGACGTAGATGACATCGAACTAACCGGCTAACGTTAGGTACTTTAACCATCGATGGATAGATGTGATGTTGATGATGTCAGTCAACGATATGTTACGTACTAGATATAACTCATCGAGTAATACCTTAGAGATATTTAATAAAACGTAAATATAACAGAGAACGCCGTTTCACTTCCATATTGTCTATATTTAAAACCTACAAAATATCAGGGAGGTCTTTAGTCTATAGCCTAACTAATTAATAATAGAACATTCATGAGTACAAATCAAAGCATGACAAGGTTAAATTTTGCACACAGAAACGAACAATCGTCCTGCTTCAGCATTATGTATTGTATTATATAATTACTATTTTAAGAGTGCAGGCTTAGCTCAATAGTCAAATGTCTTTGCCATAAAGTATAGTTTAGTTAATTTCAAACAACCCAGTTTTTATATTTTATTGCCATTGATTTGTTACATGGTGCTTTTACAGATTACAAAAATGGTTAGCGATAAAATTACAAGTGAAAACACTTTTTTAATACGCCGATGAAGAAAATTGGCTCTTGAGTTTGGTGTAGGAGAAACACGATAATAATAAGAAAACACAGTTAAACATAATAAACAGTCGTATATAATGACTGATGTTTTCTTTAAATCACGATATATGAATCGGCAATACTTGCATCCTGTGGGAATTGTGTAATAATAATAATACTTGTATAGCGCCGTTTTTGTGAAAAATCACCTCAAGGGTGCTGTAATGTGGTCTGTTTAATTTGGGGAGTCTTGACTCCTAATAATTTGAAAGTATTTTCGTGAATATGATCATGGGCACCCCTGCTGTTACGGATTCAGCTTCACGCTGGTACACATATTCCTTAAACATATTCTTTATTCGTATGTATATATTTTTGGGGTGGGGGGTGGATATCAATGAGTTTGCGTACATTTTATTAATAAGTATTACCATATGATGATTTTATATACTATGGTGTTTAAGATGTTTTAAATTTATTAGAAGTATAACTTTAGACGTCTTTGCGGTTTTTTAAAATGTATATAATATGGGCAACATTAAATTTCTAAGTGATCATTTCACAAAGAGTTTATTTAATATAGAAGGTTTTATTTGTTAATTGATATTAACCGTTAATTTTGACAGGTCTCACACAAGGCATGGATACCATTCTAGTTTATTTAATATCAATGCATTGTAAGTTAAGTAGCTCAGGTAGATTGGGATTTGATTTGGGCTGATCCAAATATGAAAGCAGCGTTCAACTCCTGGGCTCGATGTGAGGGGTATGCTGATGGGAGTTTAACATGGCGGGGTTGGTTACGGGAGATGTGGGAAAATGATCCCCTTTTGAAGAATTGAAAGTAGCCAAGTATTGTGTAACTATGTACATATATATATTTTTATTTATTGAAAATGAAAACATTTTAATTCAAATTCCAATATTTATATCAGATTACGTAGTTACATTAATATAGTATATAATATTATGGGATTTACATAATATTGTTTAATAGCTAATGCCAATTGAGAATATTTAAACAACTGAAAAAAAAAATGGGCAAGTGCTATTACGTCTCGTCGAGTCGATATTATTTACCAGTTAGGCAGATTGCCTATTTTAAGGAACCAAATGCTCCTGTTATGCGTGGTGTAATATGTATTTAGTAATTAATGTTTATTTTTAATCTATATTTTAAGTTTGTTATGAA
>JAHDVE020008557.1:0-23608 GCA_022606495.2 Halesus radiatus | reverse complement strand
TAGAGGTGAAGTTTTGTGAAATGAATTTAAGTTACGGCGTGCATGGAGGAGGGTTGGGGGTTCCTTGAGATCCAAACAAACAACACAATAAGATAAAGTTTTTCCGAGGTAATTCTAAACAGTATTTCACATCTGAATTCCGATATTCGTGAGAGACTTTGAAATATTCCAAAAGGGCAATGTATGATCGAGTGATTCAAAAACTTGAGGTAGATTAATTCAACAGTTGGAACAAAAAAATCGTATCTATGAGAAAGGGAAGGTATTTTCTAGTGGTATATACTCTTAGGGCGGATTGTTTCGGGGAATTTCGACGTTTCGTAAAAATTTCACAATTTATATTTAAGTACTGTGAAAATTCTATTCAAGTTCTGTTATTATTACATCTTGAATAGAGCTTTCACGGAAAGCGAATATTAACTTCGAGATTTTGAAGAATCTTTCAAGTTTCTCGAAACAACTTAGCGCCCTGGCGAAATGTTCAGTAAAGACTTTCTGAAGTACTAAAATTCAATACCGCACAAGAGACCCAACTACTCCCAAACTATCCAAAGCCAATGGGAATATGTCATATCAACTTTGGGTTTTTATGAGGCTGAAGAAAGTAGGAAAGAGAAGGAGATAAATACTGACTTGTTGAGAAGTACCAAGCTATTCAGATCTGATCACCAAATGCGACTAAGTCATTTACAGTGTCAATTCAAAATATTGGTCTTTCACCAGGGCAATACTAAGAGCATCTATCACTCTGCATACCCCAACCTTTGTATCTTTATAAGAATACAAGTAAAGTAAAAAAATGGGTTTGTATTTTAATTAATTTTTAAACCACGATTGAAAATTTACAATCACGTAAACCACTAATAAATTTAGTTTAAATTTTGCTAAAATTCGAAAAAAAAAATCAGTGCATAGCGTTGCTTTCTTCAAATGTTATAAATATTTGGTATAATATGTATATAGGAATCTCTCTCTTATTTCAGAAGATTATTCAATTATGAAATCCATCGAATCTGATCTAAAGTGAATAACATCTTAAAGATGAAATATTGTTTTACGGACACATCTTCAATCAAAAACTTCCTAAATGCTCCTCCAAAACAGTGTCTCTGGTATTTAGAAATATATTTTTCCAAAATTCTCTCGAAGACGTTCCGATATAATGATGTATGGGGGGAAAGTCCCGGTAACAACGGAGAAGATTTTTTCGCTCATATTCCGTAATATTACCAAAAAAATAAAACATTTCATAAATACTTATTTTCAAGTCTCTGGAGGATGAGAAGAGATTATTCTGATTTGATTTAACCGTGGGAGTATAATGTATTAAATAATGTTTTTCTTGCAGAAAAAAATAATGATTCTCTATAGGTAGTATAAAAATAGATTTTTTCTAAGTTTTAGAAACATTTTAAAAGTTTTGTTTTGCACGTTGCCAAGAATTGATCCAAATGTTGAAAAGCAGCGATCATAAACACATTACAACCTCAAATTGATTAAATAACGTATTCATTTTTCTCCCTTGAATTACAAAAAGAAAACTTAAACTTCTACGGAAGTATTTAAAACTGGCATATAATTAAATGGTTTTAATGATATGACTAGATGATACGACTAATTAATATGGCGAGGTAAACGTATTATAATAATAAACTATACAAAAAAAAAACTCAAGTAATTCTACAAATATTTATATGTGATTTCTGCACGGCGAGTTACCTAATACATTTTCCTATCTATCCATGAAGAACTTACAGATAATTCATTCTTAGTCGTTTCTTGCAGTCTACAAAATGTGTATTTTTTTACCAGCACCGCACATTACGGACACGACAACACTCATATTACAGCGTACACGTAACGTATCCACATATGAACGGACCAGCACCGGCCGAGATTATCAGCTAGAATATTTTGAAGTTGCTGGTGGCCACTAGACGTGTGCGCCTGCGCAGTTAATATGAACACATGCCGTTAGCACCGCCATCTTTGTCAGTTGGCGTCATAAGACGCAGATATTGATAAAATCGATAAGATGAATAACGATAAATGGATTGAATTGGTCAGAGAATTTAGATTGTAAAATAATAATAAACATAGGAATGGGATTACTAAATCCTCAAACGTGTTGTGGCGGACGCCAACGCTTAGTTGACAGTTCAGTCGACAGCCGTACTCGCGTCTGTGCCGTGCTGCACGATGTAATTTGACATTTCTGAGGCCTTTGACCGGGTTTGGCACCGAGGACTTGTCAACAAACTGCCTTCTTACGGACTTCCCGTATCCTTGTGTACGTGCATTGCCGACCGTCTGAGGGAGAGATCGATTCAGACGGTTGCCGATGGTTTCATCTCTTCCTCGCATTCAATAAATGCTGGCGTCCCACAAGGATCGGTTCTGTCTCCGACATTGTTTTTGTTGCACATCGATGACCTCTTGACATGTGCACCAATCCATTGTTACGCGGATGACAGTACAGTCCATGATAGCTTTTTGTTTGACAAGCCCCCAAAGGGCACACAAACTCCAACGGCTCGGAGGGTTTTAAAGCAGAGAATGGACGGTTACCTCGAGAGGGTCTCTTTTTGGGGTAAGAATAACCTCGTTGAATTTAATGTCTCAAAGACCCAATCATGTCTGATTATTTCTAAAAGGGATCGTAATGACAATATAGTCTCCTTTAATGGAAGCAATCTTCCCAACAAGCCCTCCATTGATATGCTTGGTGTAACCTTAAGTGACCAGCTCAGGTATGGGGGCTCCATCGAAGCCTGAGTAAAGTTAGCCTCTCAGAAGCTGGGCTTAGGTATTGTACAGAGCCCGCAGATACTTTAATAGTACACAACTGCTGTCCCTGTACAAATCGCAAGTGCGCCCCACTGTAGAATTTGGCAGCCACCTCAGGTCGGGAATCCCAAAATATCTGAAAAAAACCCTCAACGGGCGGTCCGTTTGATAGATTTTCCGATCTTAACAAACGGATTGCAATCTTTGGAGTACAGACATCAGGTGGGAATGCTGTCCTTATTTTACCGGTATTTTAATGGAAGATGCTCTGAGGAACTAGCGTCATTGATCCCTTCGGCACCGATGCATAGTCAGGAAACACGCCAAACGCGTGCCCAACATTTGCACAAAGTAGACATTTCTCACATGAGAACGTGTCGCTTTTACGACTCGTTCCTGTATTCAACAGCTCGGCTGTGGAATGATCTGCCGGCCTCTGTGTTTCCTCCATCCCGCAACATGAGTGTCTTCAATACCTAAGTTCACTCCTTCCTATCCTCTAAAAGACTCTCCACGCAGCATCCCCAAAGATGATATAGGCCTTGAGGGAAATTATTTCCTTCAGGGTCTCCTGTCTAAAAAAAAAAAGTAAATACTCGCGTCTATGCAGTGCCTGTACTGTACTGTTCTGATATGCGCGGTGATGGTAGATTTGAATAGACCTTAAGTCTTCCATTATTGAACAAGCAACGTTCTTCTCTTTTAACAATGGGAGTAGGGGAAATACAAATATTTTTAGGTTATTCATAACCCGACAATATACCCCGTCTATGCTGTGTTATCTACCAGCACCCCGCAGTACGAGTACGGCCGCCTAACAGATCACGAGTGCATTCCAATTTAAAATTACATGAGTTTGTGATTAGTCCATGTTCGGAGCCAGAGATTCTTAACCCAGAGCAGTGCAACGCTAGAATGGAAGATTAAGTTCTCAGTTCAGTCTTTTGCTACATAACATAAATCAATCATTTTTTGCGATTCATTATACGTGAATACCGTACAAAAGTTCCCGCTGCTCCAGAACCAGTGAGACTATGGCATTGAAATGGCTTTAACCGTGGTTAGTAATCAGGGGCCTAAGTCTGTATCTTTCGGATCTAAACAACAACATATAAATCGGATTTAAACAACAACATATTTTGGCAGTTCGGTAGCTCGTATCGGGCTAACAAGCCAAAGTTTTTCATTAACGTTAAGAGACAAATCCGTGTGAAAATGTGTTCTTTATGGGTGATTTAAAATGCGTTAGATAATGCAAAAGATACAGACTTAATCCACGCATCTTAATAGCTAGGTATTGCCCCATCTTTCCCTCCACTTATCTTTCCCCTCCCCGCTACCTTGTGCCTCACAAAATTCCCCAATTGGGGATGCCATAGTCTCACTGGCTTCAGACGGTTGGGAGCAGTTGGGACTTTATACGGTATTCACATAATTTTTTTTTTAAAAGGTGTGGACTTGAAAGTGGTGTTATTTTTGGAAAAGAATTGTTTATTTTCCAACAAAAACATTGGTATTGTGAAACAAGAGTGGTAGATTTTTTTGTTTGTTTTAATTGTTTTTTAAATAAATATATTTTTTTAAATTGTTACTGTTTAAATTTAAAATAGAAAAAAGAATGACAGTACCCGGCATTATCAACATGAAGTGAGCGGTGTTCCATTTTGTGACTTATTAAAAACTTGAGACAAAAAAATATTTAGAAAAAATATTTTATTTAAAAAAGTTAATCACTTAAACAATCGTAAATAATCTTAACCATAAGGTAGTATTTTTTTAAAACTTGTTTCTTACATGCGTTCATAATTTTCTAATGAAAAAATATTTTTTTAGAAGTTTACGTTAATATAACGTATTGATTTTATAACGTGGTAGCAGGACTCTATCGGCCCGGGCTTCCAGACTGTATTGCTGTTATTATAAATATTTTACTTTATTAGTAAACAATTTAGGCAATGCGCGAGCAGCGGGGCTTTAAATGTTAATACAATTAACATACTTAAAAAATAAAAAAATCTCGTGTAGATGAGCTAAACTAACTAACTAACTGACTAACTAACCATCACGCCGTTTCCCCGCAGGGGTAGGCAGAAAGGACGGACCGTCAAACAACTCGATCTTGGCATACACCTCTTGCTTCATTCACTTTCATACAACGTCTCATACATTCTCTTCTATTATTCCGACTTCTGACATGGCCCGACTCAAGTATTTGATTCACTTGATCGTGCCATGTCTTCCTCGGTCGTCCTCGGCTTCTTCTTCCATTCACATTCGCGCCATATATTCTCTTTACACTCCTTTATTCGTTGATTCGATCTACATGCCCAAAAGATCTAAGCGTCCCTTTCTTACTCTTGCTCACTACGCTTACATCAGCCTTGCATTCTTTACGAATCTCAACATTTTTCACACGATCATACATGGTTTTACCACAAATTCGTCTAAGAGATCTCATTTCTACAGTATTCAGTCTACTTTCACCCTTCCTCTGCCAGTTCCATGCCTCACTGCCATACATCAGGGTTGGTATCAGCACTCCATTGTGGACTGCTAGCTTCGCTTCTTTGAACAACTTTTTTGTTTGCGCCAACCGCGTTCAGTCCTCCGTTAATGGAGTTTCCTGCATTCACCCTTCTTTCAATGTCCCTATCAACGACAGAAAGATCCTAGGAAGACCCTAGCTACTCGTGAACAAACGGTAAAACGGCGCCAGCGCCATTAGCTTATTCTTCATGCATACTTCGTTCATCCTAGATACGAGGGACTGTAGATCTTCCATTCTGTTAGCAATAAGATGAGCTAAAAAAGGAGTAAAATCATTATTTAGGTCACCTAACATATACTTTTTTTAAATTTTCGAATTCTATAAATTATTTGGAATATATTTCACAGAAAATCCTTTACATGTATGGAAAAAACCAAATTGCACAAATCGGGCCACTAGAAGGTGATAGTGTAGCATGTAGCCATCAAATGTCAAGAGCTGGAGGTATTGTCATTTGAGAGTATTTGATTGGACTAACCATATTATGTATTACTTTGTGTCTCTTGCTTCTTTTTGTATTATGTATAATAACTAGGTGTGATGACTACGCCGAGGTACTGTGACGTGTCGTCTTTAATCATTTCTGGGTTTGTGTGGTGCTGAATAAAAGTCATATGTTGGCAGGTTGGGTATAACTATCACTATCGCAATGTTACCAGTTATAATAATATTAATATGTTTGTTTATTTCTGTTGAACAGGGAGGTGAGTGCAATACTCTATCTGCCATATAAAAGCATACACCTAAATGCATTACATTATATATAATTGAATTTAAAATAAACAAAATAAAAAGGTTAACATATTTAGCACTTGTACTACGGTGGCTTGAGATAAATTCTTTATCTATGGTGTAGGGGCGCACCCTGCCACTGGGCGACGGCCTGTACAAGACTGTTTTCCGATCTCCGAGAGCGTTGACTCATCCCGTTTACTCTGTGGTGCATAAAAGCAGGGAGCCCATGTACGATTCCATCTGTGTACATCTGCGAGGCGCTGCATCGCCAAGGGAGGCCGAACAGCGCCCTGTATGCGTGGTTATACTATACTCGGAGTGTGCTCATGACATGTGTGTTATGAAGAAGAACGAGACAACCATTCATTCGCTTCTATACTACCATAAGTCATGCTGTTTCTTTCATACTCGATTGTCCATTTCATACGTTCACCACACTAGGTTTTTGTAACTGGATTGTTCTTACTTACGTGAAAACATATGTCAAAAGCCAGTGCAAATAAATTAATTAATTAACCATTATTTGAGTTTCACTGTAATGTGGAATCGAATCCTCTTCGTGCACCAATATGTATTGATGCTCTTTGTGGAATTGAATCTATTCAACAGGTCTGGTGGAGACTAACCGCAAAAGAGCAACAAACCTGGCTGCATTAAGACGCCGGTTTGTAATGATTTTGCGAAATTTCTATATTGGTAAAGGGGATTTACTCCATCCGAAGATTTTAAATTGCTGAAGTTTACTATGAAGGTTATCTTATTCGGAAAGTATTCTTAAATCTCTGGCTTGGTAAAAAGGGTTTTGATAAATTCCATTAGAGTGACCACATTGCTGGAACAGTGTTTTTCATTACAAAATAATAAGGGATAATTGTGGAAACGGTTCTTATTAAATAAATAAAAAAAATAGCGAACACTTCACCAGAGCCCCACCTGTCCGAATACAGTGGGACTATAAACATCTGCAATTAGAATATTTATTTATTTAAACACCCAGAGGACTTTTACATGTGCGTACATATTTTTTTAATCAAATACAAAAATTAAAAATATATATTTAAAAAAAAAAAACATTCACAATAGCTAATTACATATGAAGTGGGAAGAAACTGCACCAAAGCTAAAACATACACAGGAATATAAAGGAACAGAAAAAAATACAATATCCACAATATCTCGAAATCTACAAGGAAATGTTAATATTAATAACAAATAAATAAATAATGTAAAAGTTGTAGTTAACAATAATTTATGAACTAGGTAGAAATAATTCCTTCATCCTTTTTTTTTAAATATGGCAAGTTCAGATTATCGTCAAATACATTGATACCATTTAAGTGTTTGTTACTAAGTAAGCGTTGAATTGGGTAATGCAAGCTGTAGTTGGAACGGGATATACACATGTGAGACGTTAATGTTTATCTTGTAGTTCGTTTAGGTATATATAGGTTGAATAAATGCAGGAGTTCAGAACGATCGAATTTACAATTTAATAATTTTAATAAAAAGGTTAGGTCGTTTATTTTCCGTCTGTTTTTCTAAAGTTGGAATATTTAAAATATTCATTAACGATGAGTAATTTATGTGCTCTAAAGTTATGTTATGTTTAAAATTTATGAAACGTGGATATGTCGTAAGGCTCAAGATAGAGAGAAGGGGAAGGAGATGGGGAAAATGGTGGTTGGCCATTCAGATATCATAAATCAACACAGCTAAACACATTTCAATAAACGTATCGATTCTGAATGAAGGAATTTCAACAGGGTGATACTCCAGTATCGCCTGGTATTAAATTCGAATAACACAAATATCGTATTGACAGCTAGGGGGTATTCAGGGGGAAGGGCGAGGGCTCTCCCTAAATAAATTAATGATGAACAAAAAAAAAATCAGAACTTACGAAAAAAATAATTTCATATTTGGCGCCAAAGCTACAGTAGAATGATTTTAAAGAGATTATTTCTCGTGTAGCGGTATGCTGTATCGTAGAACTTCTGCGGGGTAAGAGGTGACGAAGAGCGGGTGTTATAAACTATTTTGAACCAATTTGAACCACTGCACATCGACACCAATGCATTCAAACGTGCACCCTTTAAAATAATTTGCTTGTACTAACCCGTTTTCAAGGAAGTACGGAGTGCTGGAATATACGATTATTGCTATTAAACTGCCCCCCTACCTCGGAAGCTGACGACACCCCTGGTTGACAACATCAGGAATATAGCTCAAAGACATCATGAAATGAATATAAATAAACAGATTATTCATGAATCCCTAAACAACGGAACGAATTGAATGTATAACTAATTTATTTCATTCTCGTTTAACGTTTACACAGGTAAATATTCCATATTGACGATTTCCCTCTCCGATATTTACACGAACGTCTTCCGAGACCCGTCTGGAAAAATAACAAAGCTACTTTATTTTATTCCATTTCAAATGTTATTTCACTTTTTACATTCGCAGGAAGGGTTTAAAGTTCTACATTATTTGAAGTTAAAGCCATTAGAGCCGATTTTATAACCATCCGTTCATATCGTTTGATACCACTTTTAATGAAAATTTGGTCTACCACCCGATTTAGACGTTTTATAAACGTTCGTCAGATTACTGGTCGTTTGACAGCTATCAGTTGTTGCCCTATTTTAACCGTGCACTATTTTAATCAAAAGGACAATATATAATTTGCATTTGTGAAATGGATTCCTTATCGAACATTGAAAGTGATGACAAGCGTATTGCAATTATTCAAGATAAAAAACGGACGGATAACGGTCCGTTAATGAAACAAAAATTTGGAAGTTTGTTTATAAAATTGGCCCTTAGAATATACAGAATGTATCTGTGGTAATCAGCACGTACTCGACAAACTTTAGCCGGTGATTTCTGAGCTTATTGTAGTAAAATATATAAAGGGTATTTTGGTCTTGGGCGACGACTTTTTCTGGTTTACTTTTCACCTTAAAACGTACAAAAATAGATAATAGATAGTAAGGGTCGAGGTAGGCGGTTGGGCGGTTACGCGGCTAAGTATCCAGTCTAATAATCTGATCAAAATTTCTTTAACATATTTTACTCCTCATAATCCCAGGAATCACTGGTTAAAGTTTGTTTCGTACGTGCTGACACCTTGTATATAACAGTTGTAATATCTATGTTACTTTCGTTGATTCTGAAATGAGATTTATAATTCTTTACTAACATTATTTCACTAATTGGAAATTCAGAAAATACAAATTTCTTACCTGGCATACATTCTTTACTTCATTCATATTCATTCATCGTCTCCAATATTCTTTTTCGTAATACGAAATCTTTACATTGCTCGGTTCTACAGTTTAATAACTTCAATTATGTTCAACTTTGATTGAACAATGACGTTTATAAGCTTCAATAAGTTATTCAAAAATAGAATATTAATCCTAAATTTGTAGAAAAAGTCAACAGATGTCCCATATAAATAAAATTCGAATAGGTATATCCGAGACACTATCTAAATATTACAAATAAATTCGGGTAGAATTTTGTAGTCGTGATAAAAAGGTAGCAGCAAAAAATGTATGGGAATTAATTGAGGACGATATTGACAGTTCTTAGAATTCGAAGTATGATGCTGATGAAAATGACGGAACGGATTGGGGTAGTTGTAGCTCAGTGGATTAGAGTGCTAGGTCCCAGATAGACCATGAGATTCTGGGTTTGAGTCCCAGTTACTCCCGTTGTCTTTTTTCGGTTTAATGTTTGTTATAATAAGAATAATACTGGATGTAGGGATGTGGGCGAAGGAGAGGAGGAAGGTTGGGAAAGAGCGGTTACGGGAGACAGTTCATTGGTACAGAGTTACCCCGAGGGTGGTGTCCCTCCAGGGAGCTCGGCTCTGGACATTTGACTAGCTCAGTTTCGGCAGGCCAAGAAGCTCCTCTGCAGGATCCTAGGCCGACAGGCAGTCTTATAATTTGGAACTGGAACTCTAATACTTAGTCAAATGAAACTACTAAATGCTTTCAGACTCAGGATTTATTCAGAGGAAGGTACAGACACGGTAAGTTATGTTATGTTAATCAGAAGGCTAACCTAACCTCAAATGAAAGTTACGGGTGATTTCTCTCTGATAATTTCTAAACGGGCATGAAAACAGGGACTCGAATAAGTTACAACACAAAAGGGGGGAATACAAAGACAGCTTACAGTCTAGGTTGTAGCGGCAAACGGGGGTCCTAGTAGAAGCAATTCGCAACTGCCAACATGGCTGCTCGCGCGTTCCTTTTCGAGAAGTGGTCGGCGGCGTACCAGGGATGCCATCTTCAGGGCGGGTGAGGGGCGAGTGCTTCCGAAGCCGGGCGCGAGGAGAGTGAGCGGAAGCCGGGCGGGCAAGCTGCCGTTGGCGGGTGTGGCGCTGTCGTCGCTTTACCGTTGATGTTGACGAGTGGCTAGTTTCTTCTTAGGAACTTTCTGTCGTTACGTAACATGTTTTATTTTGAATGTTGTTAATTTTATCTGCAATGATTTTAAAAAAAACTTCATTTATGTCTTGTCTTTATGGGGCATCTACGAGATCTCCTTTCATTCACTTATATTTCACATTCACTCCTTTGTTGTCAGAAATCTTCAATTTGTAATTACAGAAATGTGGGTGATAAAACAACAATGAACAAATAGCTAGACGGCATTTGATATAACGTGAAATGGTTTCAACCAGAAAGCTGCTCTCGATTACATGGTGACATCCTGTCTGCCCTCCTTCAAAAGGGCTAATTCACTTGTTCTTTCACCTGCAATTCGGTTTATTCCAACAGCCTGTCCAACATCTATCTGTCCAGTACAATTTTTCTTATATACCTCCGTAGTTCAATTATAATACAAATAGACTAGAGCACACTTACGATACTCGTCTCAATTAATGGTTCCTAAGCATAAATATGGATGAAGAGCATTAGATCACATGATTACTAGCTGTTTAAATATATTACCCGTTGAAATAAAAAAAATGTATTATAACGAATAAAGTGGTGAATATAAAGTAATTTGTAATCCATTTATTTATAATGACGGCTCAAAGTAAATATCAATCTTTTGAAGAAATTATAAACATAAGAAAGTTAGGTAACATGTTTTTAAACATTTTGGTTTGTATTTCAGAGAATTTAAAAGACCACAGTTAGAGGATTTTCGTCATTGGAAACCTTAGACATATTCCTAATTACTAGTAAAGAATTTATAGATAAATTAAATCTGTTTTATTGCTTACGTCAGCGACCTGCAAAGCGACGTTTTATGCCTTATATGGGTGCTTGTTCGTCATTTAAAACAGTAAATTTTATTTCATTCAATCTTCGACGTAATACTGATTTGATATTGCTTGTAAATTCTGCTGCATGTATTTTTCTATTCTTTACTCCCTTCAAAAGTATTGATCTTTTCATCCGTCAAGTAAAAAAAAAAGTTCGGTTCATTGACGTCTTTCAATCTTCCCCGAATGTGTATGCAAATTGGTTAAAAAATTCACGCTTTAGGGGGAAAGTTGCCCCATTCCTGAAAATTTGCCTGAAAAATATACCAGAAAAAGTTTCCCTGTGTATTCGGAGAGTTTCGGGCTGAGGAAAGGAATAATATCACACAAACTTTTAGCATTAATAACCCGAGATTGTTTGTAAATTAACCAAAGTGGTTTATTAATGTGCAAACAAATTTTGACGGATGCGAAAGGTCTGTATTTGCCGACGGCTTTTTTATTAATTTGAAAAAAATCTGGCTCTCGACAGTTTAGTTGGATGAAGTTACTCTGAATGGTAAAGTAAACATCTGTATTTGATACGTGTTTGAGAAAATGGTTTTCTCGAATTGCCTTGATTATCACAGTAACTGGGGTCACAAAATATTTGGCACGAGATTTTGTTTTTTTAATTTGAAAACCGCCCAGGAGACCCAACTCATCCAAAGCCAGTAAGACTATTGCATATTGGAAGGGAAGAATATGGGAAAGAGAAAGGTTAGTAAGTACCTGGCTAAAATGCTCATGCAAGTGCATCTGCTGCTCATGAACATTTTAAATCGTAATTTTAATTTCCAAAAATACAACATATTTGTTGGTAGGGTATTAAGTGCATATTTTCTTGCTATTTTATTAGTTGTACTTTATGTATGATTATTTACACCCTTAGTTTATTCTAAAGTTTTTGCAAGTGAGTCTGCTTCTAAAGAGTATTTTAAGACATAGTTTTAGTTATATATTTATAATACGTCTGTTATTTTCTAATTATATTACGTTAGGTTAGTTAGTGTAAAAGACACCTGAGGTGAACCTTCACAAAACTGCGCTACACAAATTTACCCTTATTAATAAATTAATAAGTATTCGATGAGGAAAGCTTTGCTTTCGAAACATGTTGATATTTATATATTAACCAAAAGTGGTGTGAACAAAGTTATTCTCATCAATTTATTGATAATGACAAGAAATTAACTCTAATTATTATTATTATTATTATTCAGATCTGGTTACTATATACGGCTATTACCTTTTTTAAACTACGTTTCGATTCTGAAAGGAGGTCTTTTACCAAGACGATACTGAGAGCATCTACCACTGTGTCACAAGTAATGTCAGGTAGATACAATTTTTTTAAAGGTAAAATTATTTGCCGTATATTTCCAACTTAAACTTTTTTGACATTATTATCAAACAAAATACTTCGGATCGCTGAATTTTAATTTATTTATATGTATACGTTATACAGAATCATTTTCCATAATATATTTTATGGTGTAATAAAGATACTTTGTATGGTGTTTTATAATGTGGAGTGTAAGCTGGGCTTGAGAAGGTGATGCTGTTAATGGAAAACTAGGAGAACCTGTGCTGAAGTGTTTACGAGATGTGTTAAATATGGTATAAATATTGATGTGTATTGGTTAGTATTATGTTCATATATTAGTTTTACTATATAAATTTTAGTGTAGAATTTGAAGAGAAATAATTTTTTTTTTAAAGTAATTACAAAATCTATTAGGGGAGAGTGATTTAGGAAAATCCATGAAAAAAAAATGTTATTACAGATTCTTACGAGTAAGTTTGATAACAGGAAAGTAAGAAAGTATATTGTATCGGAAGAAGGGGAAGGGCTATGCAGTGAGTATATTTGGATCAATATATTCGTGGCTATATACTAAATGACATAATGTACCATATCTCAAATTCATGTAAACACTCATTCCTTCGAACATTTTCCATTATTATCATCTGATCGTCACCTTCTTAATTCTGTTTATTACGCTTTTATCGGCTATTCAAATTTTAATAATGTTAAATTAAATGTTAAATTAAATAAAACAAAATACTTTGTTTTAAATCACTATTTTTTGTTTAAATCAAAACAAACTGCTATCGTTTATCCCAAGATTCACCGAGATAAAAATTAAAACTAAACAAAAATATATAGATAAATTAATTAAAAATTACTTTGTAATCACCACTTATTAATATATACGTATCAACATGTTTCGAAATCGAAGCTTTCCTCATCTGTCTTTTGAATGTCCTGATTGTATGGTGATAACAAAGTAATTTTGAATGCATTTATTAGTAATGACACAACAAAATGAAATTATAAAAATTACGAAGAAATTGTAAAAATTATCTTTGTCTCACCATTAAAAATAAATTCGTGGTTTAAAACAAAATGTTTAATTTTTTTTAAATATGTCAAACCACAAGGTAATTGCTTTCAAATAAAACACAATATTATGTCTCCTCATTTGGATATAATTGAATTACTACTCGTATATAATAATCTAAATTCTTCTTTTCTTAATCCTCAAACTCGTTTCGTCCTTCTTCTGGTACCATGTCTTACTGCAATAAATCTCACTTACATTATTTCAAGTGCTTCCCTTGGAAACAATTTGAATTGTCCACACCGCATCATCACGTTGTTCATACACCAGAAAGGTAGGTAACGAAAAAGAACATGTTCATTTTTATTCCTCAATAACCATAAAAAAAAGTACTCGGATCAATAAAACTTGAACCTTTAGAATCAAACGGTATGTTTAATGCCTTCGCAATGAATGTTCTCAGCCACTAAACTTTAAGACGCTGCGTCAAAGAATTTTCCTACAAGGCTCTGTGGCTCCCGAATACTTTCACAGCCTCCTCCACGGGTCCCAGGAGCCTGGCAAGTGGATCCACTTATATTAAAGCAGAGTAAGCGTTTGTGAACCCGTCCGAGGCGAAATCCCATTTCGCGAGACGGAAAGAAAGACGTACCTATGGATTAGAAATCTTCAAATCGTTTGATGGGATTATAACAAGGATTATATTATAAAAGAAGAAAAAATACCTCTTCTTTTGTTTATTACTAAACGATCTATCAGATAATTACAACTATTCCGTGTATTGCAATAACGTGATTCACGTTACGATATCATGTTTCTTTGTTTAACAGGACTGAAAGAAAAAAGAAAGCAAAATTTAAAAGAGAAATGTTATTTAAAACTGAATATTCAAATGATATAAGAAAATTATTTAATAAATGCGTAAGAATTCACTGAAATTAGTAATGAGATCGCATTAATTTGTAAAATTCACAATCTTTATGATTACAGCTTATAAAAAGAAATAATCTTTATCCCAACCTAAATCTCGACATATTTTTTGACTCCCTACCGTCATTTAAGAAAAAATATTACTCAAAACATCAATGCGCAATAACAACTCTCCAGTATATAGCACTATTCAGATACATAGGTACACATACACGCTCACTCACAAACAGACACATTTACTTATACACTATACTCTTTTTTCATATAGCTTTTTACCATTACCATGTATCATATCATTGTACTAACCCCGCCCGGTAAAATATACATAACCATTTACTAGGTAATTACATAGAGACATGTCATTGGTACCGATCCTTGTAATAATTTTTTAATTACCTTGTATTTTGTACACCACTCATTTTATGTTTATTGTTTCTAAAATAAATTTAAATAAATATAATTTAAAAAAAAAACCCTGAGCGTTATAAATAGGAGCGAACTACAAAAATCTGCTATCAACACAAAATAAATCGGAATCGAATTGAGGACACATGTGGTTCCTAGGTTCCCTCCATCACTAGACTAATAAGGAAAAGACCCTAGAAATGTCTTGGTCGATCATCTTAACACACTTCTAAAACTACCCTGAAAATCTTTGAAATATATTTTACTTTTTTTAATCTAAATATGCTTTTAACTTCAGAGTTTAGTAAAATAATGACGTAAGTAATAAAGATTACATTGTTTTACATCGATAAATCATTGAAATAAACATGATCTGTTATAATAAATTACTCTATCCAAAAATTTGGATTAATTAGAGGTAAAATAGTTCTCAGTGGCGAAATTTTGGGCAATCGGCATCGTTATTAAAAACATATTAAAAATTATATGAATACCGCACAATAGTGCCAACTGCTCCCAACCGTCTCCAGCCAGTGAGACTATGGCATCCCCAATTAGGGAATGTTATGAAACTGGAGGTATTGGGGAGGGAGAAGGGGCAAGGGGAAGATCTGGTTACCAAACACGGCTAAAGTCATTTTAAGCAACGTTTCAATTCTGAATGGTGGTCTTACACCAGGGCGATACTAAAAGTGTATTCCACTTTTAAACGTGCGAAAATATAGTATAATGTTATTTTTAATTAATTAATTCTAAAACAACACAAATTAATAAAATAAAATAAAATTTTACTGACACACGCCGGGATGTCAACCCGTGACCTACGGATTCGTAGTCGAGAGCCTTACCCCTCAACTACGGAGGCCGTCATATTCTTCTTGAGACTATTAATGCGGTCAGTGGCAATAAAGCCGAACTATTAAAAACTATTATTATATTATCACTTATTTTATATAATTAAAAATTCCCTAGAATTGGTTGATCAGTTTAAATCTTTAGATATCCCCAACAATGCACTTTTCCTATCATCTGATATAGTTCATTTATTCCCTAGTGTTTCGCTAGATGAATGCAAAATTATTATGAGTAACTTACTAAATTCATCGAATATTCCCAAGAACTTGTCACAAGATTTATATTAGATATTTAATGTTATTTCAATTTGATAATATTATTTTTAAGCAAAAGGATGGCTTAGCAATGGGTTCTAGTATAAGCCCTTTTGTAGCTGATATATTTTTAAACAATTTAGAGAATAATAAGAATAATAATTTATTTTTTAATTTATAATATAAATTTGTTATTCAATGTTTTGTAATTATTTTTTTAATAGCGTTTTTGATTAATTAATTACCTACTTTTATTAATTTTGTTTATGTTTATAATTTGTGTATTCTTAAATTATTGTTCTAATTTTCATCATTTGTCTATGCTTGAAATTATTTTTTAGTATTTATATATTCATGAGGATGACAACATTGCTGTCGAAACACGTAGATATATTTATTTATTCTTATGAATGTGGTGTAAACAAAGCATATTTTTAATTATTTAATTACTATTATTATTAACATGATTCAACTCTGACTTGTGACCTGGTTTTTATAACGTTAAAAATATGCCAAAGTGAAATGAGGAAATTTCCGCGTTTTCCCTTTGATAATCTCTGATTTTTAACCCGACTGACACATGACTTCCGTCCAGAAATACATGTACCGATCACATATAATACTAGAATTGCGCATTTATCGGCGTTCCGGTCCCTCACAAAGGCACCATTATTAATGCAGTGCAGTAGCGGGGAGGGGTATGGGGAGGAGAATTTGCAGTGTGACGGCCCCTTAACTGAGCAACCGAAAATAGATTCTACCTGCAACGTTACAGGACGGGACTAGAAAATTGATTAGTATTAAATTAACGTTTTGAAAAATTAAACTATGTGACGTATTATTTCATTTATTTTATTATTTTAACACTCTGAAGGCTTTTGCATACAAGTATATATCATTTTAAAATCACATAAAAAAAATTTAAATTAAAAGATGCACAAAAGTTAAGTAATCTTGAAAAAAGAAAAAAGAAAAAACTACACCAAAGCTAAAAAAAAATGCTCAAGAATATAAAGGAACAGAAAAATAAATATTCAATTTACTTATTTTTTTATTACTCATTGAAGTTTGTAAACCTCATTGTAATATTTAATCCTCGAAGAAGATAATATTAACACATCCCAAATGAAACACGAATTCGAAAAAACAACAGAAAATAAAAAGATTTCAGTCGCATCTGGGACTCGAACCCAGGACCTCTGCGACCCAAATTACGATTTTTATTTATAGATTTATATGGGATTTATAATGGAGGATAATAAGTCTTGAACTAGAAGTATGATATCGGTGTAGATGGCGTAAATTTATCTGGTCTCATTAGGTAAGTTGGTTAAGCGGTTGCCCCGGATAGGCAGAGGTCCTGGGTTCGAGTCCCAGATGCGACTGAAATCTTTTTATTTTCTGTTGTTTTTTTCGGATTCGTGTTTTATTTGGGACGTGTTAATATTATCTTCTTCAGGGATTAAAAGAAAAATAAATAATACAGTATCCACAAAATTCACAATAATGTAAAAAGTTGTAGTTAACAATAATTTATAAACCAGGTAATAGTTTGTTTATACTTTTTTTGAAATTTTACAAGTTCAGATTATCGTCAAATATATCCAAGTATTTGTTACCAAGACTGGGTAAGCGTTATATTGGGGAATTCAAACTATAGTTGGAACGGGATATACATTTGTAAAATGTTAATGTTTGTCTTGTAGTTCGTTTAGGTATATATAAGTTTATTAAATGCAGGAGTTCAGAACAATCGAATTTACAATTTAATAATTTTAATAAAAAGGTTAGGTCGTTAATTTTCCGTCTCTTTTCTAAAGTTGGAATATTTAAAATATTCATTAACGATGAATAATTTATGTGCTCTAAAGGTACGTGAAGTTTAAAATTTATAAAACGTAAAAATTTTCTTTGAATTCTTTCTACATTATGAATATGTATTTGTTAGAATTGTTCTTCAGACTAGCTGGCACGATCGTCTATAAATATGCATACGTAGAAGAACCTGCATATGTTTTATTAATATTCCCAGTTTTTTCCCCATGCATGCAGTTAAGGAATGTCATCGGTTGGTGAAGATGTCTCTTATCAATTACTAGCTGATGTGTACCTGGCCGTGCTCGGGATTTTTTTTTTGGAACATAGTTAATAAGTTGCGAATTCGAGCTTGTCGTTTGGGTGCCATAAATTTATTTCATTCCAAACATTTATTTTAAAAATATATCCAAATAATAAAGTTCTTACGTAAGTACCTTGTTGTGTTTTCCATTTTGAAAATATTCTTCTTTTGAATATGTAATCTGTGGCTAACCAGAGTGTTATATCCTCAAGACAACATGGCGGCTTCAATGTTTTTTTATATTAATTTTAAAACGTTATAGCAATATTTTAACATTTTGGATTCCATCCAAACTAGTCTCTAAACCTTTCCGGCACTAATAAGAACAAACTGTGGTATTTTCAGCAAAACCGGTCTAGTAATTTTCTAAAGTAATCTATGACACGCAGACAAATATTCATTTTTATACATAGAGATAAATTTAAAATACCTTTTCTTTTTCATAGATAAAGGTTGTATGTTTACCTATTTGGTATAACTCACCTATAAAATCATTTACATAGGTTTTATATGTATGTATAGCAACTGCAATATCATGCGATGTGCTGTGTTTTCTAATGTGGTATCTTATGAGGGCATTTTTTAAAAATATAACGTTTTAATTTGGACTGACCTGCCAGGCAAGTATGTACCTGTATCTGTGTGTACATAATAAGATAAACTATAGAAATTCGTATCTTAACAGCGCCCTTGGATATTATTCTTATAATCTGACAAAATTAGCTTTACAACTGAAAAACCTTTTTTAATACCATTAATCATAGTGAATAAAAAACAAACATTTGTTTACAACCGCCATCCGCTTTTGACTCTACCAGTGTTCATAATACAAAAATAATAATGATTCTAAATTAAATTAAAACTCTTGAATATTGATGTGTTTTAGAATGACATCTCTGATGATGACACGGATAGTGTCAAAAATGATTGGCATGTCAAAAAATAATTTCTTTTTGTCTAATGAAATTTGTAAAAAAGTGATGTACACAAAGTTATTGTTTTTCAATAAAAATATTATTATAATTTCTTCAAATGAAAATAAAAATACAAAGTGTATTTTCAATTATATAAAAATATTATTGTCTGAAACAGCATGAATTCAGTTATCTCGAGAAGGATTTGAATACATAGTACTGTGACGTAATCTGGAATAATACGATATAATTAATCTAATACTTTAAAGGAGATAGCCGTATAATTCTCACATGGTTATGCAAACTTTTTAACCAGTGTTTAGAGGAGGGTTACACCCCATTAGATTGGAGAAGGGCTGTGATCATGCCTCTATACAAAGGTAAAGGGTCACGCATGGAATGTGGAAATCACAGGGCTATTAGCCTGCTAAGTTCAGTTGGAAAGCTGTATGGTAGGATATTGATTGAAAGGGTACAAATTAAAACAAAGGATAAAATATGGGATGTGCAAGGTGCATTTATGAGCGGAAGGGGATGCATGGATCAGATTTTCTCGCTGCGTATGCTCACAGAGAAGTTTCTGGCAAAAACCAGAAACTTGTCTGTGCTTTTGTAGATCTACAAAAAGCATACGACCGAGTTGACAGAAAAAAGTTATGGAAGGTGTTGTCCAAGTATGGGTGAATACAAATCTTATACAGGCAATCGCATCTCTGTACGAGGGAAGCGTTGCATGTGTTAGGGCAAACGGTGATTTTACGGGGTGGTTTGACATCACAAAAGGTGTTATGCAAGGCTGCGTAATGTCACCGTGGTTATTCAATCCATACATGGATAATTGTATGCAAGTATTGAAAGAGGTGGGCCTGGGCGCAAAAATGAGTAGTCTGCAAGTTTGTTGCCTGTTGTACGCTGATGATGCGGTGCTGATTGCTAATAGTATAGAAGATCTACAGTCCCTCGTATCTAGGATGAACGAAGTGTGTATGAAGAATGAGCTAATGATGAATGTAAGTAAGTCTAAAGTCATGGTGTTTGAAAGAGAGTACGAATACAGTGTGCAATATAGTTGTGAATGATGAATACTTGGAGCAGGTAGACGAGTTTGTGTATTTGGGAAGTATGTTTACGAGAGATGGAAAGACTGATAGGGATATTGAAAGAAGGGTGAATGCAGGAAACTCCATTAACGGAGGACTGAACGCGGTTGGCGCAAACAAAGTTGTCCAAAGAAGCGAAGCTAGCAGTCCACGATGGAGTGCTGATACCAACCCCTATTGTATGGCAGCGAGGCATGAAACTGGTAGAGGAAGGATGAAAGTAGGCTGAATGCTGTAGAAATGAGATCTCTGAGGCGAATGTGTGGTAAAACCATGTATGATCGAGTGAAAATGCTGAGATTGTAAAGAATGCAAGGCTGATGTAAGCGTAGTGAGCAGATTAAGAAAGGGACGCTTAGATGAATTGGGGTATGTAGAGCGAATGAATGAAGAAAGGAGTGTAAGGGAGAATATATGACGCGAATGTGAATGGAAGAAGCAAGACAGCTGGGAAGACGTGTGGCACGATCAAGTGAATCAAATACTCGAGTCGGGCCATGTCAAAAGTCGGAACAACAGAAGAGAATGTATGAGGCGTTGTATGAATGTGAATGAAACAAGAAGTGTATGCCAAGATCGAGTTGTTTGGCGGTCCGTCCTCTCTGCCCACCCCTGCGGGGAAACGGCGTGATGGTTAGTTAGTTAGTTAGTTAGTAATTAATCTATTTAATCTGTTTTAACTATTTTCAATATTTCTTCCCTGACTACACCTCTATCCTTCCTCCAAGCGCAGTCACACGTCCGTTGGTCTGCACGTCCTGTGATAATTATTCCTTAAGCGGTGATTTGATTATTTAACGTCACACCTGCTACCTCCTGTCTCCTCCCTCCTGCCCCTGGACCATCCCCTCTAGCCAATAGCCAGTAGCCAGTAGCCAGCAGCGAGCCTCTGTCTCCATGCCCTCATTTCAGACACTTCAAATTGGATAATGAAGAGGGCCAGATTTTATTAAGTGGATTGTAGGGAAATTCGTTTGGCTTAAAAAAAAACATTTTTATCTGAATACAAGACTTCCAACTGATCCCAACCGTCTGGAGGCAATGGGATTATAACATCCGGGTGTGAGGCTATGAGTAGTGGGGAGGGTAAGAAAACATGAAGAAAAAGTTGGGAAAGTGTCTGGTTATTCAGATCTATTCACCAAATATATTTAAAAGCCCATTAAATTTGTATTAAGCGTTTTTTAGTAGCTATTATACCCGGAGTCGCACTTATTGTTTGTGTGACACAGTTTTCCATCCCCTTTTACATGAAATCATAGACAAATGAACGATTCTCTCTGGTGACCACACTAGGAGAAGACCACACCAGAGCTCAAACGGAATCTAAACGTAGCGTGAAATATTTTTCGGTACATTTCACTACTTGATCTAATGATCCAGGTAAATCTTTTAATCTTCCACTTACCGCTCTCCTTACCATAAAAAGATGATATTTTGATAATCATTTAGACGTAAGTACCATTTCACAGTGGAATGGTACTTACGTCCCAATGTGACGTGGGAATCATCCAAAATACTTATCATATTTCAAATAATGCTAAATAAATGGTTTAAAATATGTCATTTCTAACAAGTAACCCTTTTGATTAATAACAGTTTTACAAAAAATCTTTATATTTGCAATTTAGAGTTCAAAAGGAAACTAACAAAACATGAAACAACACTCAACGAGAACCAGGTAAGATGGGTAAATATAAATTAATAAAATACTATTTTGTAAGTTTTCTTCGTGAATAGAAAATTTCTATTTTATTTTCCCACTCAGTCAATTAGTAAAGCTATTTTCGACCGTCTACCGAGAACGTCCGCAATTGAGAGCCGTAAGAGGGTAGCTGGTATCTGTAGCTAGTAGCTCCAGCCCTCAGGGTACGTGTATATTTGGACTGTATAATTAATGATTAAGGCCACCAACAGCAGCTGAATCTACCCCAGTCCTGGAACCAGTCAGGGGAAGTGATAAGACAAATGGATAATTCATTTTACTAACTGGATGAGCTAACGTAGAGCTACAGTTTTGTTCTTCGACGGGGAGTGCTAGTGCTTTAATGGGGCTTTGATTCTATCATTTCAATTATATAATTAGGAACTCCAGTTCAATTTTTAATTTATTTTTCATCAATAATGCCGTTCAAACTTAAATACCGTCAGATTCGGTTTTTTTTCTAAAGTTAGGTTTTAAAGTTAAAATAATTTCAATTTATCAAAGCCCGCCATCAATCCATGGCCGGTCGGTTTTGATCAATTTTGAGGTTAGAATGCCAAATGCCAAAACAATGATGACCTTTACCGTATATAGTTTTATATTCTATTAATGGTAAACCATAACTAAACATAAATAATAAAATTGTATACCTTTTTAGAAAGTTTAACTCAAAGAATAATAATAGTATTGAGCATTAACATTATCACAATATCCGTTTTGATAATTGGCTTGCTCATGAGTACTCTAATTTATTTCATTAATAATAGATTTATTTATATTGAACAATAATTAAATAATTAATAGCATAATGTCACCCAAATTAAGTATAAATTTCTCCAACTAAAAATAAATATTTAAAAATACAAAGCAAAATCAAAAATGTTCATACTAATCCAAAAACAGAATGCGCACGTTACGTCAGATATTCCAAATGCAACGGTACCAACATAACAATCTGTTTTTATGAGATGATTTTTTAATCGCTTTTAAATAACGATTTCTAAATTCTACGTATAATAAATAAAAGTTATATATTCGGAATCGGTGTTTGCTGATCTCTACTTTTAAAGCTATTCTTATTGTAAACTCAAATTAATATTTTTTTTACGAAAATGACGTGGTTTTATTTTTTCTAGTTTATAAGATGGGTAGTATGTTATATTTTTAAAAAGAGATCCATAAACGAACCTGAGCAAAATTTTGTACCTATCCGCAATATTGTCTATGGTTTGGTAAAGTGGTTACTCTATAGTTATTTGGCCGGTCAGTGATTGAGGTGGCATCGCGTCTGGGCCCCACCCAGGCGTCGTCAGTTCAATTCCTCGGCTAGCTAAGTCCTCCATCACGACACGAGCAACATCTTCTGCTTACCTGATGGTAGTTGGAGATTTTCAAATATTGTAAGGTTATTCGAAACACAGGAATGTTTGTATTTCTTTTAAAAAAAGGGTCGGGTTTTTTTTTTCACTAAATTAACCAAATTCGTGTTTCCAATCATGTGTTTGCTTCGCGAATATTTTAGTATAATTTTCACTGACATAATTATTATCGTTTAACGTATATGTTAATTATTAAAATAAAAATATATATCATTTTTGTATGTAAGTTTTGGTCATAATGGCTGTTTTATTAACTAAAA
>JAHDVE020008556.1:0-18907 GCA_022606495.2 Halesus radiatus | reverse complement strand
GGACAGGGAGCCACTGTAGTGGGGTGGAGGGAAGTGTTGGCAGTACTCACAGGGCGCATGGCAGTATTTAGCTGCACACTGTAGATCTTCTAATTAAATTGTATTATAATTATTTTACAATTTACCCGGAGTGGCTGACACTGCCACCATCGTATCAATATGATAGGTACGAACGATGCTTGGAATGGCTTTAGCCGTATTAAGTGACTAGGTCTGAATATCCGGATAGTTCCTTACCTTTGTCTATTCCAAATAACTGAGGACACCATAAGCCCACTGGAACTGTTGTGTGGTTTAACTCTTATCAAAGTATTATAAATATATTAAATAGAAGTTTTTATATTATTTTTTATTAATTTAACCCCCTGAGGGGCTTTTACACATTTTGACATTTAAATGATTTTGTGTACAGAAAGAAAGAAAAAGGTGTTACGTTAACAAAAAAAGAACATGATACATAATAGGTATATAAGTGTAACATATTTATGATATATATGTATGTATAATAATGTACAAGTGCAAGACACAGAGAAGTTATAAAGGGTAATGTTTTTAATTTGTTGATAATAATTTTAAAAAATAAAAATAGTAATAGCCTGATCTACATGATACATAATACAATATGAGTGCATGACTTTGTGAAAAAAAAATCTACTTGTTTTTATATTTCGGATGTCGTAAAAATGTATGAAATTGTATAATAAAGGAACAAATTGTAGTTAAGTAAAAAGATAATTATAAAAAAAATAATTAAACAATAGCTACTATGCGATGCTCTTATATTCGTTCCAACATAAAACTATCATTCAGGTATCTTTTAAACATGGTAAACTTATATTAAATATATCTATAGCAGAGGTGAATTTGTTTCCAAGTGAGTGTAGGCGAGAAATGGGTGCATGCATTTGGTAGTTAGTCCCAGAATTATTGTTACAGAATAATATATTTTGGCGAGTTTGTCGATAAGGTACTTTGAAGTCGATTGGTTGCAGGAGTTCACAATAGTTTAATACGGAATGAATAATTTTAAATAAAAAAGGTAAGTGGGTTATTTTTCTTCTGTTATCTAGAGTATGTATTTTGAGTTTATTTAGCAAGAATGTATAGTTTATGTGTTGTATTGGTATGTGTAGTTTGAAGTTAATAAAACGTAAAAATTACCGCTGCGCGCGTTCAGTATTTTTTATATGAATGAGATAGTTTGGGGACCACACTATTGAATTGTATTGTAATATGCCGCGCACTAACGACAAATATATTTCTTTGATATTTCTAATTATAGATTCCAATGTCTTCATACCTTTATTAGTTATTTGTTGTATGTGATTAACAAAAAATAATTGCGTATCAAACAAAACTCCGAGGTCACTAATTTCGTTGACTTATTCCAAGAGTTTGTTATCTGTAGCGTAGTTAAATGATAACGGGGTCTTGATTCGACAAAATGTCAGTGTCTTGCATTTATCAACGTTGAGAAATAAATTATTAGCGATACAAATGTCCTTCAATGTACGCGATGGTCTCAACCACTGAACATTAGATCCCTAGAAGTGTGATCTACCCCGATCTGTAATAAAACTAATGTCACCAATCGACATAAGACATTTTGACTTCCAGGCCCCAGACGAGTCGATAAAAATGGTTTTCCTTCATGAATTTTTGTCGAAGTAAGAGAAAATTATATTATAAAAAAGTGTTAATGGCGAATTAAATTTAATAAATAATCAAATATGAGCATAAAAATAGCTATCTCTTAAATTTATTTTCATATTAATAGATATTAATAATAATAATTTTTATTTATATTTCTAATTTAAATGTATTATTAAATGTTTTATAATAATTTTGTCAATAACATATCTTACCTACTTTAATTCATTTTTGTTTATGCTCATATTTTGTATATTCTTAAATTATTATTTAAATTTTTTTATAATTTTTCTATACTTGAAATTATTTTTTAGTATTCATTTATTCCTGAAGATGATAGCATTGCTATCGAAACATGTAGAAATATTTATATATTTTAAGTAAAGTGGTATATACAAAGTATATTTTCAATTATATAATTAATAATAATGCCACAAAGTTATCAATCATTTGAAGAAATTATAAGAGAAAATTGACCTCATTTTGGCACACAGACACGCCCGCAATGCACTTCTATCGGTTTAACACTTCAGCGGTCCCAGTAGTTGCGTACGACCAGTTAGATTTATTTAAAGTTTTGGAACATTTACAGATTATAAAATTTCTTTCGGGAAGTGTTAATAATCCACTTACAAATGTTCACAGGATGCCATGTTTTTGGTTTATTCATCAGTTATCACTTGGTAGAGATGGTAAATAATCAAAAGAAAAGGGAAAATGGACTTGCAGAAACAGCATGAAGCGTCTTATAATATTTGTGATAACAACATAGCATAGGGCATTAAACATACCATAAGATATAGAGAGAGAAGAAACAATACAGCAAGTTAACGAATTTCTAATAACACCCCTGTTTTCCATGAGGTCATAGAAGGTGGCTGATTTGCTGTTTACTATATGTCCATATCGTCACATTCCATAGCATTGTACAATCCACACATTCGGGATATTGGATTGAAATTTCAGATTTTTATACTTATTCCGCTACTTCTACCTTTTGGTGCCCCGACTGTTGACTGTTGAGTCCTCGTACATTTGATCCCCTAAAGAATTACTTCTGATGTACTTTCTTCTTGATAACATATGCAGAGAGGATACGCGACTGTATAACTAAATTCGATATACTTATATCTGAAGGCGTTTTATGTGGAAATATGCAATAAAATTGTTTTTGCCGATTTTAATAGAGTTTGTAATTTGATCGAATACACCCCACAGTACGGAACAACGATGTTTCAATAGTGCTTTTGGCCCTGCCCCTCGGCTTCAATGGCATTTTGTGAACGTGTGCTTTAATAAATTACCTGTTGGAGGTCAAGTTGTTCAAAGCGTCCGGTTCGAACCCAGGCGTCGGGAGTTAAATATTATTTATTGTGTGTACCGCATGCATGCTGTGGCTGTATGGAAAGGGGAGGAAGGCGAAACTGATTGTGTGTACCGCATGCATGCTGTGGCTGTATGGAGAAAGGGAAGGCGAAACTGATTGTGTGTACCGCATGCATGCTGTGGCTGTATGGAAGGGGGAGGAAGGCGAGACTGATTGTGTGTACCGCATGCATGCTGTGGCTGTATGGAAAGGGGAGGAAGGCGAGACTGATGCTTGGTGCTAATTGGCATAAATACAGTTCTCATAAATAATTGCATTTTTCGAAAAGAATTTGTACAGAATCTTATTTTATTTTTATTTTTATTGGAATCTCATCTCAATCTGAAAATATTTACGTAATACATCTCATACATACAATATATATATATAAATGTGTTTACAACATGTGTGGTGGACGAAAATAAGTTTATGGATTATTTACTATGTTTATTTACCTATCTAACTGATACTCGGTGCGTGTAAAAACACGATAGTGCAATAACGATATTGTTTGTTTGCTCGATGGCCAAATCTTTAAGGCAAAATAATGTCACAAAAAAAGGTTCAAAGATTTTACTTGATTTTAATATAATTGTATTTACGAAGACACAGATAGCTGTGGCTTTGTGTATTAATATTTTACATGCATTTATGGAATTTGAGAAAATGACAATGTTGTGATGTTTACTTATTTCATTGTTCGGTCTTGACGCTTTTAGTATAAAGTTATGATATCCCGTATTATTCAGGTGTATGTCTGTCCAGTACAAATCAACATTTCTTTTACATCTGGTCTAACGTATAGTCTGATCTTACTCACTAAGTTACTATCAACTAGATTCTAGAAGGCGCTCAACTTCGAAATGATCAAGTCCCTGCTGGTAGCTTTTAGTAGACGGTCAACTCCAAATCGATATGACAAGAAGAACGTAAGAATTTCTTCTGAACAGATTCAATTCTATTTATACAGGGTGGCGTAAAACTACCGTTATGGTTTGAATGTTTAATAACTTTTTAAATTTATTTATATTTTTTATTTTTATTTCAGAATTTTGTGAAGAAAACTTGGGGAATTTGAAATGGAACACACACAACAGAACAGAACAGCGATTAACAATTGTTGAATTTTATTTTGAAAATCAACGGTCAATTGTTTTGACACAGCGTGCTTATCGTAGTTTATTTAATGTGCGTACTGGACCTTCAGCGCCAACAATATACCGCCTGGTTGCTAATTTTCGACAACATGGTACAGTAAGACACCTTCCATGTACCGGAAGACCACTGACGGTTCACAAGGAAGAAAATATCCAACGTGTTGTGGATAGTGTGCAGGACAGTCCAGAAACATAAACAAGAAGCCGTTCGGCACACCTGGGGCTATCGCGGAGGTCCATTCAGAGGATTTTGGTCACATTGCACATGTTCCTGTATAAGGTTCAGCTTGTGTAAGAATTGAAGCCGATAGACTATTCATCATTCCAAACCATAACGGTAGTTTTGCGCCACCTTGTATATATCGTGCAATGTGGAGACCAAACAATTGATCCGTTTTCCAGGACGCTACAAACAAGCGAATTGTAAAGTAACTGAGGTTAATTCGGTTTTTTAAAAAGCTTACGGCTCGCGCTATAAACCCAAGCATCTTGTTCGCCTTACTTATCGTCATGTCTGATGACCTTGTTCATCGCTACCTGTGATTATTCTGGGAAAAAAATTGTTACGAATAAGCGCCATGCATTAGTCATCCAACCTGTAGGAATGTCCTAAAATTATTTGGGAGTTTTTTTTAATTATTTTTTTATGTTATTTTATAAAGGCCCTAACCTTATATGGGACTGCAGCACTTTGTCCGTAACCTTGTATGAGACTACACCACTTTGTACCTTACCTTGTATGGGACTGCAGCACTTTGTCCCTTACCTTATCGGACTGCAGCACTCTGTCCCTAACCTTGTATTGGACTGCAGCACTTTGTCCCTTACCTTGTATGGGACTGCAGTACTTTGTCCCAAACCTTGTGTGAGACTGCAGCACTTTGTCCCAAACCTTGTATTGGACTGCAGCACTATGTCCCTTACCTTGTATGGGACTGCAGTACTTTGTCCCTAACCTTGTATGGGACTGCAGTACTTTGTCCCTAACCTTGTATTGGACTGCAGCACTTTGTCCCTTACCTTGTATGGGACTGCAGCACTTTGTCCTTTGTACTTTGTCCCTAACCTTGTATGGGACTGCAGCACTTTGTCCCTAACCTTGTATGGGACTGCAGCACTTTGTCCCTTACCTTGTATTGGACTGCAGCACTTTGTCCCTAACCTTGTATGGGACTGCAGCACTACACCGCGTTTAGTGCCAGTCATGTCCCCCACCATTGAAAGAGGAACATTTCCCGATTTACTGATGGGAGCAGGGAAAGAACAAATATTGAACAATTATTCGTAATACAGAAAACAGCAAGATTCTTGGAACAGTAATAATAATGTTTTGATAGTTTATGTACCGCTGTTGGTTGACCTTCCAACGGCTTGTGTAGATTGATAACCCGAGGTTAAATAAATGCCTTTGAATACTTTTTATTTAAGTTCATCATTATGGGGCTTGTTTATTATTATTAAAATTTTCCTTTATAAATGTCGACAGCGAAGCATATTTCCTCAATGATTAACAAGTATTGCTCTTGTGTTGGATTCCTTGTGATAACACTGATAGCCTGTAAACGAGGTCATCTTCGGAAAATTTTGCTTTTGATATTTTAAAAAGAAGATAGTAAGAAAATTACTTTTACGTGCATCAGTATATTAAATAATGTATGGCACGAGGTCAGGTTTTAGACTGTTTACTTATCACAATCATGTTATTTTATACTAGAACAATTGTTTCCCTTAGAAGCGATTTCCAATAATATTTAGATATATGTTTCGGGGATTGAACTCCAACAGTTTATTTTCTATCACTTCTCATTTTATTCAATGGTTATTAGCAAGGATATTTTTATATTTAAAGTTTAGTCGGTGTCGCCAAAAAGTACACTATCATTAGATTTAATATCGTTATTAAACACAGAAGATGGTTCTGACAAAAATTATGTTTATTTAGATTCGGAGGTCGGCATATTGCTAAGACATTCACAGTGCTGGTATTTGGAAGTATCCATATTCCGAAATGCCTTCCCTAGATTTGTGGCTTCTGCAATAGTGGTACGAATTGTAGACAGGAATATCATAAAACTCACAGATTCCGAACAAATTGCAGTTTCGTAAAGCTTAAGTAAAGTACATCAATGTGATTCAAACGGGTTTTGAATGAACATGAAACAGGTCCCAGTTCCTGTCTATTGACAATGCTTAGTTTACTCATTTCAAATTACCTCGCATTTTGCGTTTGAAACCATTCAGGTAAGTTACTTATTTAAAATAAAATATGTATGCCCCCCCCCCTCACATTACTCGCATGTTGTGTTCGATAGTCCTGTCTCAATGTAGGCAATGCCTGAATTAAACATCCGAATGGATCAAGTTTTTTTTTTAAATTACAAAAGTCTTCAAGAAAGAAAAAAAGCATAATGTAACTCTGAGAGAGCGGAACCTTTTCCTCTCAACCAGAAAACAACAATTTTTTTTCCAATTTGCACCCCGTTTGTAAGTTTTAACAATAATGTGGACTTTGACCATTGTTGACCGCTTTTACAAATTCAATTTCTCAGCCCCGGGGTCACGTAATTGGTATTTTTTAACATAGATAACAAGCTTGCCATTTATGCAAATATTTAGTACATGAAGGTGATCAAAAAATACTTTAAACATAAGTACGTATTTAACCCTTTGGATGCCGGTAAACGATTAATCGTTGTGCTTGGAATATGTAAGAACTGCAAATGGTGTAAATTGTGAACAGAAATGAAAAGGCGGGGACATGTAATTGATCTATACGATAAATAATAAAACTTTACTTGTTTCATTCAAAATTAAATCAGATGCCTGACTTTCAAACAATAATGTTCCCGTGCCATAGAATGAAATAGGTTTACTTTCGTTTCTTTTTATTGGTCCAGTGTTTCTATCTTATCTTTACCGTTAATGAAATAGTATAGCCTTAGTTCGGGGCGATTAGTTTACCCACAAGCGACCAGTCTGCTGTATTGGTAGAGGCAGGAGTGTGTGGAAGAGGAGTGTGAAGGTAGCGGAACCACTCCTTTGCGTGATCCTTTAGATAAGGACACTATAACTAGACATTGTTTGAAGACGTCGCCGAGGCACTCATTTAGACGCATATTCAATGGATATTACCTGTGGATATAATTAAACCTAAATTAAACTGTAAACTTGGATTATTTGCTTATTTATATATGTATATATACGGCCCAGCGCGTCCCATTAACATAAAGGTATGGAAAGTGGAATTACAATATTAACAATAAAACATGTTACAGTTTCCGCAACTCCTGCTCCAATACTTATTTTCTTGCCATCTCATGGGACTACGATGGTAATGTATGTTTTTGTGAACACTGATTCATACTATATTATACCTAATTTGGAATTGGATCCTCAATTTGGGTTTATCTGAATATTGTCGTGATTAAATTACCATCTGACATCTATAATGACACTGGTATCACTTGCAACATGAATGTGGTTGACGATCATGCAAATTTAAATAACTATTGCTGGAATTATTACAACTTACAAAATATTCATCAAAATATCAGAAGTACATCATTCAAACGTTGGTGACTTTCGATGATGTAATTTTACCGGAATGTTGGATCAGTAAATACTATACCTCTAAAATCAAAATAACTTATTTCTGAGTATCACACAACTATAAATATTATCAAATCTATTGGGACTGTTGTTAATATCAGGGACGGAATTCAAGCGAAACTGTATAAACGAAATTGTATAATCTCAAGCAAACTGTTTGAAAATTGTTTTGAATAATAATTTACGTGTTCTTGCAATATACAGACAATATTTATTTTAATTTCTAATATAAATGTATTATTCAAAGTCTTTTAATTAGCATTTTTGATCAATTACTTACCTAATTTAATTCATTTTTGTTGATACTTATATTTTGTATATTCTAATTTTTATCATTTGTCTATACTTGAAATTATTTTTTAGTATTCATTTATTCCTGTGGATGATAGCATTGTTATCGAAACATGTAGAAATATTTATATATTTTAATAAAAGTGGTGTACACAAAGTACATTTTTAATTATATAATCAAACATACCTCCCATTCAGTGTTACTTATACTCTAGACACACACGAGTATATATATAATTGTATGCAATAATAATCATCTGTATGTAAATTCCGAACAGTTGAAAATATCTATAGTATATATAATGTGAATTACCTTCTGCGTGGAGTCTAGGTAGCAGAGAATGTTTGAATGACTCAGTCCTGAAATTATTGTTACAGCTGATTAAAATTTTAGATCGAGAAGTTCTAGTTGGAGCATTAAATGTAATTAAGCTGAAAATATCAGGGATGTCTATAGAAACATTAATCCTTCTGAAAATAAAAGTTAGGTCAGAAACGAGTCTTCTATCTGAGAGTTTTAATAATTTTAGTTCTTTCATTAAGTAATTGTAATTATAGATTGAATGGGTAATCCGAGTTTATAGTTAACATATCTTAGAAATTTACGTTGAACTTTTTCAATAGAGTCGGAATGAATTTCGTAGTGAGGGGACCATTTAGAAGAATTATATTCGACTTGACTACGAACTAAGGAAGAGTATAATATTTTAGTGTTGAAATATTCCAGAAGTCTCCGGCATTTCGATGAAAGAAGCCGAGCCTTTTTAAGGCTTTATTAGTTATAGAATTGATGTGAGTAAAAACAATGCCAAATTCGATAATTTCGTCGATAGACCAGAGAAAAATATAATTGATTTTATATTGAAAGTTAAGAGGCTGATTCGTTCTAAAAAAATTGACCGTTTGGCATTTACTAATGTTTAAAAGAAGTTTATTAAGTTCACACTAATCTTGTAATTTATTTAAATTTAATTGAATGAGAAAACAGTCTTCAATAGTTTTTATTAGTTTGAAGAGTTTGAGATCGTCGGCGAAGAGCAGCACAATAATACTGTTATCAAATACACCTTTAATATCATAATTAAACAGTAAAAAAGTATTGGGCTTAAATGTGACCCTTGCGGTACACCACTTGTTGCCACGAATTTATATGACAGGTTAGAATTGAATGTTTCTTGAAGAATTCCGTTGATAAAGCAGCTTCTTATCCACTATAATAAATAACCCTTTATACTAGTTTTGTTTATTACGTAGGATTACATGGTGTACTTTGTCAAATGCTTTTACAAAGTCTGTATATATTGAAACGACTTGGGTTTTTTCTTCAAGAGCACTAGATTTAAGTTGTTCATATGAAGAGAGATCTGTTAAGTGTTGATTAGGTACAATGATGTTATTAATGTACACAGATATTCTATCAAGTAATAGTTTTTCAAAAACTTGGGGATTATGGAGAGCATATAAATGGGTCGGTAATTAGTGACATCATGAATATCGCCCTTTTTTAATAAAGGTGTCAAGTAACTTTTTTTTAATGTTTAATATATTACCTTCATCGACTCATTTGTTATTCATACATCGATTTTGGATCACTATACTACTCTATGCCCTGCCTTAAAGATAAACCTCCCCCAACTACTAAAATTTAATACGTCCCTCGAATAAGCTACACTGATTTACTAGTGTTCAGAAAACTGGGAAAAAGCATTAATTTTTTCTGTGTTCAATTCGTAAAACTCCAATTAATTTTTTGTAAATTTAATTTAAACCAAATTTAATAATGTTATCATTAAGTTCTGCAAGAATTTTTAGTTTCTATTATTGTGACAGCTGTTTCGACGTTTAAGGACATTTTCATAATGCCAAAAACGGAAGTTTGAAATTTTTTTTTTAAATTGCAAAACGAATTTGACAAAAACGATTGTCAGACATTTCGATGAATTTGATTTATGTTCTATGATCTGAGATGTCAATAGAAGTTTTTTTTTTACCTTTTGTTTTTGAATAATAGGACCAAATATGAATTAAACTTTTCAATTTGACTGTCCTAAAACGGGAAATATTCCTAGTTGGCCACTCAAAGATTTCTAACATTTTGTTCTTATTCAAGATTATTTAATCTGTGTTTCAAAAAAATAAATGTAATCGTTATTAGTAATATCATTAATAAATGTTATGAAATAATTAAAAAACATAAAAACTTAGACAGTTTATTAATACTCTGTGAAGTCTAAAAGAGTATAAAGTTTATAATGGACAATGCATAAAAAATAATAAAGACTAACAAAAAAATAATTATAAAAATACATAGAAAAAAACCTTGGCAAAATATTAAGTTAAGAATAATAACAATATGTAAGAATATAAAGCATAAGAACTTGTTAAAATTTAAAGAATGACTGCGATATATTATTGAATACTCTTCTGCATTAGTGCCGAGATTGTTACAGTGATTTGAGTCTACTTGATCTACTAGGTACGTTATGTAATTTGTCGTATCTAAGAAAATCTCTACTGCGTAATTCCGCGGTCCACTCTGACTCCGCAAATATGCTTTTGCAATTTATGTATTTTTGAGAATTTCCGTTGTATGCTATATTGTTAACTGTAAAACATAAAAAAATATGTCCAAAATCTACACAAAAAACTTTTAACCTAATTAACTAACCATCACACCATATCCCGCAGGGGTAACCAGATAGGATAGACCCCATCACATCTCTGTCTCGGAACATACTCCATTCTTTATTCCCGTGCATATATCGCCCCATACATACTCTTCTGTTATTCTGATCCTTGACATGACCTATAACTATATAAAATAGTAATGAAGCGTTTTATTTGCATGTTTTTAGCGACGATGCACGAATAATTTGTAGTCGCGTTGAGACCTGATAAAAACATTCTTCTGAATTTATTTTGCGCTTCTATAGTGTCTTTGCCGCCCTCTCGGCGATATCGATAAGGGAATTCACTGGGTTTAATGAAGTAAATTACATCGCACTTGAGGTGTGACCAGTGGGGTAGCGTGGGCCATCGTCGCCCGGGGCGGAATCATAATTTGCCGCCCTCTCGGCGATATCGATAAGGGAATTCACTGGGTTAAATGAAGTAAATTACAGCGCACTTGAGGTGTGACCAGTGGGGTAGCGTGGGCCATCGTCGCCCGGGGCGGAATCATAATTTGCCGCCCTCTCGGCGATATCGATAAGGGAATTCACTGGGTTAAATGAAGTAAATTACAGCGCACTTGAGGTGTGACCAGTGGGGTAGCGTGGGCCATCGTCGCCCGGGGCGGAATCATAATTTGCCGCCCTCTCGGCGATATCGATAAGGGAATTCACTGGGTTTAATGAAGTAAATTACATCGCACTTGAGGTGTGACCAGTGGGGTAGCGTGGGCCATCGTCGCCCGGGGCGGAATCATAATTTGCCGCCCTCTCGGCGATATCGATAAGGGAATTCACTGGGTTTAATGAAGTAAATTACAGCGCACTTGAGGTGTGACCAGTGGGGTAGCGTGGGCCATCGTCGCCCGGGGCGGAATCATAATTTGCCGCCCTCTCGGCGATATCGATAAGGGAATTCACTGGGTTAAATGAAGTAAATTACAGCGCACTTGAGGTGTGACCAGTGGGGTAGCGTGGGCCATCGTCGCCCGGGGCGGAATCATAATTTGCCGCCCTCTCGGCGATATCGATAAGGGAATTCACTGGGTTTAATGAAGTAAATTACATCGCACTTGAGGTGTGACCAGTGGGGTAGCGTGGGCCATCGTCGCCCGGGGCGGAATCATAATTTGCCGCCCTCTCGGCGATATCGATAAGGGAATTCACTGGGTTTAATGAAGTAAATTACACCGCACTTGAGGTGTGACCAGTGGGGTAGCGTGGGCCATCGTCGAATCATAATTTGCCGCCCTTGTGACGTCATAACAAAATGATGTTGGTGTCGGTGGAAAAAAAAATCGTATGAAACAGCCAAAAATAATTATTTTAAAACCAAAAGTATACACTTAAGTTCAAAATTTGGCTTTTCGGACCTGATGCGCAGCAAAATGTCATCCCTGATGTCACTAAATTGCTCCGTTTTTTATTTTATTTTTTTATGAAAGTCTTAAAATATCACAATATTTGAAGACAAAATTCATTAATAGTACTTTTTTAAATATTAAAGTAGATTAAATTTAATAATGTCATTATTAAATTCCGCCAGCAACTTAGTTTTTTTATTATTGTGACAGCTGTTTCGACGTTCAAAGTCATTTTCAAACTTGTTGATAATGATAAGCTCTGAGCGGCGAAACAGCTGTCAAAATAATAAAAACTCTAAAATACCAGCCGATCTTAAAAACAGCATTATTAAATTTGATTTACTAACTAACTAACTAACCATCACGCCGTTTCCCCGAAGGGGTAGGCAGAGAGGACGAATCGCCGAACAATTCCGTCTCGGCATACACTTCTTGCTTTATTTACATTCATACATTATCCTCTGTTATGACCCGATTGATTTACTTGATCGTGCCATGTCTTCCTCGAGCGTCCCTGGCCTCTTCCTCCATACACATTCGTGTCATACATTATCTTTATACTCCTTTCTTCATTCATTCGCTCTACATGCCCAAACCATTTAAGCGTCCTTTTCTTAATCTTACTCATTACGCTTAGATCAGCCTTGCATTTATTATGAATCTTAAAATTTGTCACACGATCATACATAGTTTTAGCACGCATTCGGCTCAGAAATCTCTTTGTATAGCATTCAGTCTACTTTTGTCGTTCCTCTAGCAGTCCCGTGCCTCCCTGCCATACATCAGGTTGGTATCAGCATGTTTTTAGCACACATTCGCCTCAGAGATCTCTCTGTACAGCATTCAGACTACTTTCTTCCTTCCTCTGCCAGTCCCGTGCCTCCCTGCCATACATTATTATCTCAGACAGATAATAATGTATGGCAGGGTTATTGTCCCAGATGCAATTGAAATATTTTTGTTTTCTGTTGTTTTTTCCGGTTTCATGTTTCATTTTAGGTTATGTTAATATTATTTTCTTCAATGATTAAAACATTTTAAAATTATTTTTTTAAACTAAATCCATCCGGCCCTGCCCACAATGCTCTAAATGGCCACTCTATAGTACGGTCCATCTGTCCCTGCCCACACTGCTCAATTTGACCGCTGTGCCGTGCGGTCTATCCGGCCATGCCCATAATGCTCTAAATGGCCACTCTATAGTACGGTCCATCCGGCCCTGCCCACAATGCTCTAAATGGCCACTCTATAGTACGGTCCATCCGGCCCTGCCCACACTGCTCAATTTGACCGCTGTGCCGTGCTGTCCATCCGGCCATGCCCACAATGCTCTAAATGGCCACTCTATAGTACGGTCCATCCGGCCCTGCCCACACTGCTCAATTTGACCGCTGTGCCGTGCTGTCCATCCGGCCATGCCCACAATGCTCTAAATGGCCACTCTACAGTACGGTCCATGCCCACCGCTCTACTTGACCGCTGTGTCGCCCACAACGCTCTACTTGACCGCTGTGTCGTACGGTCCATCCGGCCCTGCCCACAATGCTCTACTTGACCACTTGACCGCTGTGTCGTACGGTCCATCCGGCCCTGCCCATAATGCTCTACTTGACCGCTGTGTCGTACGGTCCATCCGGCCCTGCCCACACTGCTCTACTTGACCGCTGTGTCGTACGGTCCATCCGGCCCTGCCCACAATGCTCTACTTGACCACTTGACCGCTGTGTCGTACGGTCCATCCGGCCCTGCCCACAATGCTCTACTTGACCGCTGTGTCGTACGGTCCATCCGGCCCTGCCCACAATGCTCTACTTGACCGCTGTGTCGTACGGTCCATCCGGCCCTGCCACAATGCTTACTTGACCGCTGTGTCGTACGGTCCATCTGTGTCGTACGGTCCATCCGGCCCTGCCCACAATGCTCTACTTGACCGCTGTGTCGTACGGTCCATCCGGCCCTGCACACAATGCTCTACTTGACCGCTGTGTCGTACGGTCCATCCGGCCCTGCACACAATGCTCTACTTGACCGCTGTGTCGTACGGTCCATCCGGCCCTGCCCACAATGCTCTACTTGACCGCTGTGTCGTTCGGTCCATCCGGCTCTGCCCACACTGCTCTATTACTAGACCGACTCTCTGATACAGATATCACTAATTCTAAATAAATCGACCGCTTGGAATAACAATCTGACATTGACCCCATTCTGAGATAACGGGCTACGAAGATTTAAATGACTGCATTTCAATACGTATTCAACTTGATATTATTTTGATTATGCAAATACGGTTAGGTGTAGGTTCTTAACTGATTTTAAGTAATATCAAGGATCATTATTAATTAGAAATAGGAAATCTGGGAGGTCATTTTATTAGTTGGAACCTTGTTACGCAATTGAGTGATTTCAAGTAAGTGAACAAGGTTTCATCGCAAGATGGATCCTTGTTGATTTATATATTCTTACAGAAATTTTCGGTGTACTTCTCTGTTATGAATTTGTGTTAAAATTAACACTGTTACAAACCACACATAAAAGAGATCAATAATTATTTATTCTTTGAGGTGTGGTGATTTATAAACAGCAAAAATAATAATTATTATTAATTATAATTATGAAAAAAGTATTTTCAATAAAAAATCAACTAAAATGGTAAACACAAGATCCTTAATACTAATATAGGGAATAATTATAATAATAGAAGATTTGTTTAAAAATAAAAAGCAAAAATAATAATATGTGCCTACGGAATTTTGGTTATTAAAATAAAACAAACAAAACTAGTATCCGAGATGGGACTAAATAAAAAGTGAATTAACAGCATTATGTATTAACCCGTGTATTAAATAAACCGATGTTTACAACTATATTTATAAAAGATTGGTAATATGTTCGGTCTCCCAGAGGCATGGGAGATTAACATATTTTTTGCATCTTGAATTTTTTGTTGAGATACAATACTTGCGCATTCAATCAATGTGGAAATTAGTAATGCCAATTGAACGTTCAAACTATTATTTCTCCTTCTCGGTTTATCACGAATTATTAAGTTTTCAGTGTTCAAAACATTACATATACTCCACTTCATGCATGTTTTGTGCAAACCGAAGTACAGACACTTTTAAAATGGTATTCATTTCGAAGCACTGCCACAATATTTACAATCATCAGCCCTCATTTGCAAAACTCTAAGTGGCTTTCTTCTGTTCGGTGACTTCAGTACTCTCGTGAGATTGAGTGGGGTAAAGAACTCGACCTTGGACATGAGCTTCTTACTGGCACTGGAAGGTCTGTCAACTTCTTGTATGCAGGAATAGCCAGGTATCGAGTACTTCACGGTCATCGAAGTTATTTGTGATTTTTTATTGAGAAAATATAACACATCGGGGTTCGCAAAAGAATTCTTATTTTGCGGAAAACACCAATCCCTCCACGTTATCAATTCAGTGAAGTCATTTCCAGCACAACCTGACTTACTCTCATTCCATATCGCACAAAATATGTGGTTTTGGTTACCGAGTAGTGTGCAGTTAGTTAAATTGTACACATTCAATTTTCTCTTATAATAGAAGGAACTTACTTCTGCTCTCGGACATGATAGATGGTTTAGTAAATCAAAACAAAGGACGGGTATATCATGTTTCCTATCAGAATCTCTGTCCTCTCTCAAGGCCATCTTATCTTTAATATGATTTCCATACTTTAATGACAAATATTCAATCAACAGATAATCATATTTTGCATCAAGCTGTTCTTTGCAAAGATCACCTCTATCAGATTTTTCACGTGAAAACTTAAATTAAATTTGGTCATAAAAATATGCCCGTAGATGCTCCATTTTACCGCTGTTGTAATGTTTCTTCGCAATATTTTGTCTAAAAATCACACATTTTCCCCACGTCCAGATTCATCTCTAAATACCGCGACTCCACCATGTGAAATAAAGCAACATACTCCATCACTTCTTTTATCTGCAGGAAAACCGAACAGAAAACAGTCGACAGATGTGTCAGAATCGCTGTCTGATGGTTTATAAGGTGTTCCAGAATCTCTATAATCCTCGTATTCAATCATTTAATGAAGAATCACGCTTCAATCATCTAATTTACATTTCTAATAGCAACGCGCGGAAACCTGACAGTTCGTCAGATGGAACGCTCCTTATGGATTAATGTGAAGTGAGTTACAAAATAACTTTTTAAGTTGGAGTATCAAGGTTCCGTCTGCACTTGGAACCTTGTTTCACAAATTATAGTAAATTATTGATTTACTATAATTACTAACACTTTCCAATTCCGTTAATATTCACTAGATTTTGTTGGTGTCTACGAGATAGAAGAAATGAAGAATAGTGCAGTTGGAATCATTTCCAATCTAGCAAGGCTGCGTAATGTCACCGTGGTTATTCAATCTATACATGGATAATTGTATGCAAGAATTGAAAGAGGTGGGCCTGGGCGCGAAATGAGTAGTCTGAAAGTATGTTGTCTGTTGTATGCTGATTATGCGGTGCTGATTGCTAACAGTATGGAAGATCTACAGTCCCTCGTATCTAGGATGAACCAAGTATGTATGATGAATGAGCTAATGATGAATGTAAATAAGTCCAAAGTCATGGTGTTTGAAAGAGAGAGTTCGAAAACAGTGTGCAATATAGTTGTGAATGATGAATACTTGGAGCAGGTTGATGAGTTTGTGTATTTGGGAAGTATGTTTAGGAGAGATGGAAAGACTGATAGGGATATTGAAAGAAGGGTGAATGCAGGAAACTCCATTAACGGAGGACTGAACGCGGTTGGCGCAAACAAAAAGTTGTCCAAGGAAGCGAAGCTAGCAGTCCACAGTGGAGTGCTGATACCAACCTTAATGTATGGAAGTGAGGCATGGAACTGGCAGAGGAAGGATGAAAGTAGACTGAATGCTGTAGAAATGAGATCTCTGAGGCAGATATTATTGAGCCAAACCGCTTGCTATGATCGGGTGAAAATGTTGAGATTCGTGAATGCCGAGGCTGACGTAGAAAGCGTAGTGAGCAAGATTAAGAAGGACGGCAGTGGTTTTTGGACAAGCCAGATGAACGAAAGGAGTGTAAGGAGAATATATGACGAAGATAATGAATAGAAGAAGAAGCCGGGGACATCCAAGGAAGACGTGACACGATCATGTGAATTAAATACTTGAGTCGGGCCATGTCAGAAGTCGAAATAACAGAAAAAAATCTATGAGACGTTGTATGAAAGTGAATGAAGCAAGAAGTGTATGCCAAGATCCAAAATCCAAGATTTGTTTGGCGGTCCGTCCTCTCTGCCTACCCCCGCGGGGAAACGGCGTGATGGTTAGTTAGTTAGTTAGTTAGAAATCATTTCCAATCAATAACTAAAATCAGCCCAAATCGTCAGTTGGAACCTTGTTATCCCGGGGGGTCGAAATAGTAAATTGGTACCCGCTGTGGGCATCGAACTACATCCGTCCGACTGCTAGCCGAGCGTCCTACCCGCCGGGTAAAATATTGTGAAAATTATGATTATTGCGTCTTGAATCTCTTTGCAGCAGACGTATTTCCTATAATACGGTTTTCCTCGGTAAAGCCCTATCTCCTGTCCATCACCCTCGACCCCGACTCTCCAAGTCAGGGGTCGGATACCTTACATTCCACACAATAGTTATTACTCGTATTTAAACACATTATAAATGTAAAAACCTCACAGAATTCAGAATTTTAATTAATTTCTAACTAAATCGGTTTGACCGATAATAAATCATTACCAGTCCAAATTTAAAAAGGAATGGCAGTAAATTAAACCATATAAATAAGTCGTCACAATGTGGATTTACCCAGTTTTAAACTTTTTAAACGCCGAAACAGTTTTCACAATAATAAAAACTAAAAATACTTGCAGAACCTAATAATAACATTATTAAATTTGAATTACATTAAATTTTAAAAAAAAATTAAATGGAGTTCTACGAATTAAACACAAAACAATTAATAGTTAGGGTTAGCATCCTGTATCTATTATAAACCTTAATCTGGTACTACAATACTGATTACAGTTTGATTAAAACAATTAATAGTTAGGGTTAGCATCCTGTATCTATTATAAACCTTAATCTGGTACTACTGATTACAGTTTGTCCAATTGTCTGGGAACCATTCATTGGATAACCAACACCTCTGCCATAGGTCACCCCGAGTGGTTCGCTACGGCAGGTGACTTAGCAGGTGGGCCCGGATTTATGGGGTGAGGTTTATATAATAAGGTCCAGGTCTTATATAATAAGTAGGTACTTGTCCGTATTTATTAATAAACAAAAAATAGGTGCACATCACGTGGTCTAATGTAAACTGATACATTTTTGTATTTTAATTTGCAAATTGTTTATTGATAATTCTTTTTATTACATACTTGATTTTTACATCTTACTCTAAATATGCGTAGTCAGGGTATATTTTTATTTCACTGGGAACTTAGCTTTACATATTCAGGCCTTTATATGTACATAGGTATTATGTAGGTGTGTATGTATGTATATAATGTAAATATTATTACGATATTCCGGAAAAGTTTTTTTTATACTATTGTATGAAGCTATCACTTCGTGGTTATCCATTATACTATTGTATGAAGCTATCACTTCGTGGTTATCCATAATACTATTGTATGAAGCTATCACTTCGTGGTTATCCATTATACTATTGTATGAAGCTATCACTTTGTGGTTATCCATTATACTATTGTATGAAGCTATCACTTCGTGGTTATCCATTATACTATTGTATGAAGCTATCACTTTGTGGTTATC
>JAHDVE020008555.1:0-19711 GCA_022606495.2 Halesus radiatus | reverse complement strand
TTTTTAGCAATGGAATAATTATTTTTCTTAATTTATTTCATCTATTTTTTTGGTCATCAAATCAGTTGGATTGGATTTTTGATAGTTGAGTCCCAAAAACTGTATCCCAGAACTTAGAACTAACGCCATATCCTGGATCTTCTCTAGTGAAATGGTGTTGATTATGATATCGCTGCAGTGATTTAAAATAGTTCTATACTTTATCCTCCACATGGTGAATCGAATAATGCGTAATGTCATAAAGCATGAACCCGAAGCAAATCCCGACGACACAGAACATCCTGTTAGCATAGGCCAAGGGATTGATAGTCCAATAAAAACTTTAAAGAACAAGGCAAACGTTGCCAGAAACAAGTCAGGAGGATAAACCAATCGATCTCTCTATATATTTTTAAAATTCAAATGCAATCATTTGTTTGTTATTTTTTGTTATTTCGAAAATATAAAGTAACGTATTATTATTATTTTTACGGGTCAACTGGTAGCATGTGATGTATTCCATGCAAAACAAAGCGAACATATCTGATAACTTTGTTGTCGATCAAATATTTCTCGGAATGGAAGATGAAACGATGCAAGAGGTACTAAAGTAATGTAAAAACGAATATCCCGATTAGGAAAGATGGAACGGCTTTTGTTGCTTAAAATTAACTCCAGTCAATTGTGCTCAAGATAACAGTGTAAATGATTAATTGCAGGAAGACGATGTGGTACCACTTATTATGGCAGCGTTGTGACGTCCTCTGGATAAGGCCAATTCTCCTTCTACAATATTGTCCGTTTCGGTGTTCACCAAAGGGTAATATGTAAACCCAGTGTTAAGCTGTTATTGGCGAGGCCGGGCACAGCTTGAGTCCTGGATTATCCCGACACCATTATTCTGAGGCCCTACCAATTAATGGACCCCACCGACTATCTACCTGTTCAGAACCCTTCATCTGAGCTGACGGGGTGCTCCCAATGGCGAACCCTATTTTTTAGTGGGCTCTGTGTATTGAACCATGGGCGAGGATATCTGAATGGTCGGATGGTAACGGTGCCAGGAAGGTAGATTTTACTTTTAAGCAATCAGAAAATAAATGTCGGGTAGAGGGTAATCTATTTATTATTATAAGATTATATACATATTTTAATGATTAATTTTGACTGAAATCTTTATCTATCCATTGGTTGAATATTTCCTTTAAAAACGATTAACAATAATATTTTTAATGATAGTGTTGAGGCCAAATTGAAATACATCAGAATTATTAAATTTTAATTAAACTTTCTCATTTTAATTAATTTATTTAATGCATTCTTGATATTATTCGTCCGAACTGGTAAGATTTTAAAAAAAAATAGAAGGATTTATTATGCTTCCTAAAAAAAAATATAAAATATATTTCTAACATTGGGAATTCTTTTGATTTTTTCTAGACACTAAAATATGTGAATTCAATTCTAATTGTCAATTTTTATGAAATTATTATAAATATTTAATACATTTTATCATTGTAAAAAGAATATAAGTGTCTATTTTTTTCAAAATGTCGGATCGCAGATTAGTCATCCATTGTTTAGTTAATAATTTAGGAGGAGTGTTTAGATAGATCTCGTCTAAAAAGCTTGACTTTTTACAAAACAGAAAATTGGCATCTATTCACGATGTTCGCTGAGGGAAGAGTGAGTCTTAATTACTTACGTTTCCCTATGGTTGGACCGATTTCTTTCAGACTTCTTCTCACTTGTATCATTCGGAGCACTCGAAAGATGGAGGAGAGGCTCAAATATCGCAAGGAGTTCGTTAAAGCTCGGTCTATTATTCTCATCCACTATTAGGATATCTCTGATGAGAGCCACAAAACTAGCAGAATACCGATCTTAGCGTATAGCTACTTGCTTTGATATCTGGATAAAACTGACATCGCCTGTTTGATGGTTATATATTGACGAAGGGGTTGAGAGATTAGCCATCTCCAAAGCAATAAGGCCTAAGCCGAACACTTCGCTCTTCTCTAACGAAAATGGCTTATTGGAGCATCGGTTAACCGATTCAAAGGCTTGGGGAGATAAATATAAGAGAGATCTTGAGTCTTGTATTTCCTCTACATAGTTTGTTTAAGGATTCATTAGAAGAGGATATCCTATTTTATAAAGCCTACAGGTCGGGTCACTAGGGTCCACGCCCAGCAGGATGTTATCCGGTCGCAGATCTTTGTGAATGAGCTGATGGAAATGCAAGGTCATCAGTCCAGATAATGTACAGTCGATCATATTGAGGATTTATTGTTCAGTATAGCGAAGATATGTCCTCTTTTTCGATTCGATTTCGTCCCTGAGGGATAATTGGCAATATTCATACTCCACTTGGAGGTGAAGAGGAGTTTAGGATTATCTGATATCTTTGATTTCAAGGATCGTTGGGATGTTCAGCTCCTCTCTAAACAATCTAGTGAGCTCCACCAACTGCCTCCTTTCCTCTGGTGTGTTCAGGAGATACGATTTTCTCACCCTCGTACTTTCGGGGGTGGTAGTTATTTGATGTTCCCCAGAGGCTACGTTGTAGAGCCTACCTTGTTATGAGGAATGTTAAACTCCCATTTGTTACTAATTCTCGTTGGTAAAATGTAAAACACAGTTATGTTTTAGTTTAAAAAATTATATCTATCCAATTTTATACTATATTTTTTATTGTAAAATGGATTTAAAAAAACGTACCAATATGAACACATTAAATACATTATTTTAGGGATTTATTGATTGTTGTCGAATCCAATTCTCACAAATAGTAGATTTAAGTTCTTTTGCGAAAAAATGGGCTAAGTTGTAAATATGTTTATATATATCATTATCCCTTCTAGAGAGCGCTATTTGTATTTTTATACTTGTATAGTTAGTGATTTTTATCAGGCAACTAATTTTGAAATGGACTTATATTTTTATTACTCAAACAAAACCCATTGCTTCTCTGATTTAAAAAAACACATTCTGAACGTCCTACTGATGAGCCACTGACATGGTTACTAAAAAAGAACAAATCCGATCACAGACTCTAGTCGTAACTGAGTTGTTTAATCATTTGGTCTAAGACCTAATGGAGAGAATGTGATGCTGTCTGCAACTATTTTTTTTTTTTTTTTTAAACAGCGAAATAAAATATTCAAAACTATTTAAAAAATATATATAAAACACAGAAGAGAAAAGATGGAGAATAAGAAATAAAATATAATAAATATTTTTATTTATGATATATGTATATAAAATCAGGAATACATTTCTTTCAAATTAGGTAAATCCAATCAATCACAAACTTGTCTAAATATTTATTCTAGTCAATGATACTTATAGAATAAATTGGAAGGAACATCAACCGATACTATTGCTATCCATATGAAAAACTTGGCAAACATACAATACAATCGCTAAATATTATACAAACGTTTAGGGCATTATTTAAAACAATATTGAATAGAAGTCAGCTGTGCTGTTTATTTGGCCAATCCCACATCATATCTGCAAAGGTTAGTTATTTTACCATATAAGAGAGAGATAGAAGCCAGTTGTATTTATAATACTATATAAAAAGAATCACAATAAAATTTTAGGAAAAATACTAACAATCATAGGACAATATTATGATTTAATTAATTCAGTAGCTCGAAGATTATCGTTAACCGATCGAATTATTCTCCTATAAAATTATATTTTACTAGGTTTATTTTGATTCCTGCTCCGATTAACCTGCTTCGCTTTTCCCGAAGTCTTCATTCTCCATCACAACGAACCTTTTGTGGTTTTGGCCGTGCTTGGGCTTCTCCACCACCTTCACTTTAGTAACGGTTGACATGTAACCCTGTTCATATAGCCCAAAGAGGAAATAAAGGGAGTCCTGATACAAAACCATGCTACTGAAAATGCCTCCAATACTTGGTAAAGAGTTTTTGTTCTCCAACATAATAAATTAGTTCTGGCTGATGCGGTACAGACATAACTGCCTATTATATCGTTCCCCGGATATTAATATGAACATATGCTCGTTGAGTCTCGTAACCTGGGGCTTGAAGCTGGAAGGGGGAATACCGCTGGGTTCAAGTGTGTAAAGTCCAGGCAAGAATTTGTTGAGGCGAAATTGGAGTAAAATATTGCATTCATCGTTTTGATCCACTCCTCCAAATACAAAAATCCCTTCGTGCTCAGTGTAAGTCGAGGAATACAAAGGATAATTTTTCCGAGGTTCAAGGTGGGTGATCATGGTATGGTTCGCCAAACCTTTACTCAGTAGTCCCGTCTCCAATTCTGCGTTCCAACACTTGTACTCTTTGGCGTACCACTTAAGCTCCTTGAGATCTAAATACTTAAGGTCGTTCTGGTACTAGCGCTTGCCGCTGATGCCACCGAAGACAAACATGTACCTGCTAACAAGGACTGCGGCGTGGTTTCGTCGAGGCTAGATGATTTCTTCGTCTTCGATTTTGACATACTCCGTGTAAAATATCGAGCTACAGTCTTTTATCAGGTCCTTCTTTTGAGGACACTATTGATTCCGCTTATGAAGTGTTGGGCGAAAGCGTCGAGACCGAACTTTTCAACCATGGCTTTCCTGCCTGCTGTCCCCATCTCCTTCTGGGTTTCGGGTTATTCAGCAATTCTTCCATCCTCTGACTCCATAGCTTGACAGTGCCCGGAAGGTTGTGTTCAACCAAGAAGCCCGACTTTCCATTCTCCACGGATTCCATTGGACCCCCGCTATTGGATAGTAGAACAGTACATATGGCTTCACAAGGTACGATCCCAAAATGTTAATTTTACGGAGTGTAAAGCACTGAGACGATTGTCTGTTTTACTATGAAATGTATCGGAACAATTTTACATCTATGTATTTACCTCTCAAGGCCGCTAAAAATTATGTAATTCTTACTATGTTTAATACTAGTGATATTGTGTTCTCGCTTTTATGAGGACGGGGTCCTAATCCGTGTTAAGTCTCTGGGGTGTGGACTAAAATTACTTTAACAAATCACACATCATTTAATGCATTCAATGAAAAATTTATTATCACAAATTTAATACATCCACAATACTGACTAGTGATTGTGACCGTATAATTAGGTTAAGTTGAGATTAATCATAAAAAACAATTTTAAGTCCCGGAATTGTATAACCTCGATAAAATTCATTCACCAACCTATATAAAAAATTATTATCAGACCACTTTATAATGATTTTATAATATTTTTATTTTTAAAACAAAATCATGAAAAGCAACAACGACTTTGACTACAAGTCCGCTCCAAATCAAAAAGAGTCTGAAGAGATTCTTCCCATCAGGGTCGTTCGCACTATAAAGGATTTTAGTTCAGCGCAAACTTTCGACGAGTATATCGAAGAATTGTTCCGACTCAAGAAAAGTATATAATCGAATGCAGCTTAAATTTAGCTGCTGTCAAGAAAAATGTTGGCATTGGAAAATAGCGAATAATACGAAAAAATGAAGCTTAGAAATTATGAGAATGACTTGAAGGAGAAATAAAAAAGTTTGGATGATGAAATTATTACGTATTTTTACGACATCAACCTCGCTAACCGTAAATAAGTATAGCTCAAGAAAGAACAGCCATCTTTGTAGCAAGAATGTTTGCTAGTAAAACTTTAACAAGGAAGAAGTAAAGCCAAGGAAAAGTTGAAAGATTGTGAATAAGAGTTAAAGAACATCCACGAAGAACTGAAAATGTGCAAATCAACGGAATATAAAAAACCATACTTTGAAAAATTGAACCATATTGGCTTTGAGAAAATTATGATCAAAACAGAAATTAAAAAACTGATGAATAAGGATCGTGACGAGAAAATGAAACAGGCAGAAATTCGGATGCAATTTCACATCGCCGGCTTTGAGGTGTAATCGAAACGCGAATAAAGACAGACAACACAAAAAGAATAAGGAAACTCGACTCAAAATATATCCATGAAAAAGCCTCAAATAAAAGAATAACATCTTGGCGATTTGATGTAGCAAATAGTTCTTAGTTTGTCCAGTTCAAGACGTTCACCCCCAAAATATAGAAGATCAAAATCACCTCCGAAAAAAAAATGATAATGAACAACCATATTTATTTACACGAATATCCAGATTTTAAAATTAGCCGAAACGCAAACTTGTGCCTTTCTAAACATGAAATACTGTTTCTGTTTTGAACGTCAATGTTATCAGAAAATATGGATTATATATTTTTTATAAAATTTTGATAGAAATGTTCTTTTAATTTACTAACCACGACTTTTTATTAATTGGAAAGATTTACAACCGTTTCCAAATTTTTGATAGAGTAGTGTGAGTTAATGGTAGTCATTTCGGACTAACGTTGGGAACTATTCGATTCAGAGTTGGCTGCGAGACGATTTTGGTAGTTGTGAAGGAGTTCTTGCTTGTCTTCAGCGTCGTGGATATTTTTTGAGGAAACACGACCCAATGCGGGTTTAGGTCTTTGTTGGCGTGCTTAGAAATGTCGCCTTCAGGAATTGTTAAAGGGGGGAGTCTCATCGGCGATGACAAGGAATGACGACCCATTTTCCGTTAAACAGCTTGAAAATTCATGGTTGAGGATGATTCGCTATGATAATGGTTTAATTTTTTATTATATGTATAGCTAGCGCATTAAATATATTGGCATATTGATTATTTTGATATTGTCTCATAAATACATTTTCATTTTATCCGTCAATAGTCCGTGTAAAATTTCGAGCTACAGTCTTTTATCAGGTCCTTCTTTTGAGGACACTATTGATTCCGCTTATGAAGTGTTGGGCGAAAGCGTCGAGACCGAACTTTTCAACCATGGCTTTCCTGCCTGCTGTCCCCATCTCCTTCTGGGTTTCGGGTTATTCAGCAATTCTTCCATCCTCTGACTCCATAGCTTGACAGTGCCCGGAAGGTTGTGTTCAACCAAGAAGCCCGACTTTCCATTCTCCACGGATTCCATTGGACCCCCGCTATTGGATAGTAGAACAGTACATATGGCTTCACAAGGTACGATCCCAAAATGTTAATTTTACGGAGTGTAAAGCACTGAGACGATTGTCTGTTTTACTATGAAATGTATCGGAACAATTTTACATCTATGTATTTACCTCTCAAGGCCGCTAAAAATTATGTAATTCTTACTATGTTTAATACTAGTGATATTGTGTTCTCGCTTTTATGAGGACGGGGTCCTAATCCGTGTTAAGTCTCTGGGGTGTGGACTAAAATTACTTTAACAAATCACACATCATTTAATGCATTCAATGAAAAATTTATTATCACAAATTTAATACATCCACAATACTGACTAGTGATTGTGACCGTATAATTAGGTTAAGTTGAGATTAATCATAAAAAACAATTTTAAGTCCCGGAATTGTATAACCTCGATAAAATTCATTCACCAACCTATATAAAAAATTATTATCAGACCACTTTATAATGATTTTATAATATTTTTATTTTTAAAACAAAATCATGAAAAGCAACAACGACTTTGACTACAAGTCCGCTCCAAATCAAAAAGAGTCTGAAGAGATTCTTCCCATCAGGGTCGTTCGCACTATAAAGGATTTTAGTTCAGCGCAAACTTTCGACGAGTATATCGAAGAATTGTTCCGACTCAAGAAAAGTATATAATCGAATGCAGCTTAAATTTAGCTGCTGTCAAGAAAAATGTTGGCATTGGAAAATAGCGAATAATACGAAAAAATGAAGCTTAGAAATTATGAGAATGACTTGAAGGAGAAATAAAAAAGTTTGGATGATGAAATTATTACGTATTTTTACGACATCAACCTCGCTAACCGTAAATAAGTATAGCTCAAGAAAGAACAGCCATCTTTGTAGCAAGAATGTTTGCTAGTAAAACTTTAACAAGGAAGAAGTAAAGCCAAGGAAAAGTTGAAAGATTGTGAATAAGAGTTAAAGAACATCCACGAAGAACTGAAAATGTGCAAATCAACGGAATATAAAAAACCATACTTTGAAAAATTGAACCATATTGGCTTTGAGAAAATTATGATCAAAACAGAAATTAAAAAACTGATGAATAAGGATCGTGACGAGAAAATGAAACAGGCAGAAATTCGGATGCAATTTCACATCGCCGGCTTTGAGGTGTAATCGAAACGCGAATAAAGACAGACAACACAAAAAGAATAAGGAAACTCGACTCAAAATATATCCATGAAAAAGCCTCAAATAAAAGAATAACATCTTGGCGATTTGATGTAGCAAATAGTTCTTAGTTTGTCCAGTTCAAGACGTTCACCCCCAAAATATAGAAGATCAAAATCACCTCCGAAAAAAAAATGATAATGAACAACCATATTTATTTACACGAATATCCAGATTTTAAAATTAGCCGAAACGCAAACTTGTGCCTTTCTAAACATGAAATACTGTTTCTGTTTTGAACGTCAATGTTATCAGAAAATATGGATTATATATTTTTTATAAAATTTTGATAGAAATGTTCTTTTAATTTACTAACCACGACTTTTTATTAATTGGAAAGATTTACAACCGTTTCCAAATTTTTGATAGAGTAGTGTGAGTTAATGGTAGTCATTTCGGACTAACGTTGGGAACTATTCGATTCAGAGTTGGCTGCGAGACGATTTTGGTAGTTGTGAAGGAGTTCTTGCTTGTCTTCAGCGTCGTGGATATTTTTTGAGGAAACACGACCCAATGCGGGTTTAGGTCTTTGTTGGCGTGCTTAGAAATGTCGCCTTCAGGAATTGTTAAAGGGGGGAGTCTCATCGGCGATGACAAGGAATGACGACCCATTTTCCGTTAAACAGCTTGAAAATTCATGGTTGAGGATGATTCGCTATGATAATGGTTTAATTTTTTATTATATGTATAGCTAGCGCATTAAATATATTGGCATATTGATTATTTTGATATTGTCTCATAAATACATTTTCATTTTATCCGTCAATAGTCCGTGTAAAATTTCGAGCTACAGTCTTTTATCAGGTCCTTCTTTTGAGGACACTATTGATTCCGCTTATGAAGTGTTGGGCGAAAGCGTCGAGACCGAACTTTTCAACCATGGCTTTCCTGCCTGCTGTCCCCATCTCCTTCTGGGTTTCGGGTTATTCAGCAATTCTTCCATCCTCTGACTCCATAGCTTGACAGTGCCCGGAAGGTTGTGTTCAACCAAGAAGCCCGACTTTCCATTCTCCACGGATTCCATTGGACCCCCGCTATTGGATAGTAGAACAGTACATATGGCTTCACAAGGTACGATCCCAAAATGTTAATTTTACGGAGTGTAAAGCACTGAGACGGCATTACTCAGCAAACTCACTTTTTCAGCGTCACTAATATTCATCATAAATTTAACATGATTTTAAATGTTAAGTTCTTTTGAAATATTGACCAGCTCCTTGTGTTGCTCGACATTTTCCGATACCCTGAGGTCGTAACCTCCAGCAACCACAAGGTAGCTGCGATCTTGCTTTCAGAACTCATCTTGGCGAATGCTTGGATTGCGAGGCTGATCAATTTCTTTCTTTCTTTCATATCTGTTCAAACTCAGGAAATACGGTTTGTCAAACTTGGAGGCTGCTTTTGGAATGTCAAATTTGCTAAAGTCAATAGCTGGATAGAGACAAACAGTCTTCACCTTACACGATTTCAGGAGGGAGAAACTTTTATAGAAAATGCCTTTTGTGTATTCACTATTGACGTAAACTAGATCCGCACACAGGATTGATACCTATTTCATAAAATCCAGAGGTTTCCGGTATATGCTCTTGAAGAACCCTCGGCGACCAGATAGTAGCTTATCCGGGTAGTGACAGTAGAAGATGGTCTTGTACCCACATAATTTCAGTAATGGAAGGACAATGCTAACTTGGTCGCAGACAACAACATCGTACTGGTCACCGAAGGCAATCATCCACAGGGCACACAAAAAGGTGCGAATATTCGCCAGTACAGTGAGGAAGCGATTGAAGATTGATCTGGGAATAAGGTTGAGGAAGAAAGTGCCATGAACTTTGACAGTTATCGTTCCATCATGAGTTTCGGGAAACGATTTATGGTGGTAAGGGGTCTGAAAGGCCTTAGCGGATTAAAGCGAGGGCAAGGTTGACAACGAGTTGCACGGTTCCTCCAATCCCTAAGTCTGGATAGAGAAAGGCAACGTTCAGTTTGCTTAGTTGTAAATTATTAAAAATAAATATAAAAATATTATTGTATGTATGTATCTATCTATGTATCTATGTATGTATATTGTTCCCTCTTTCGAGATTGAACAATTTTTATTTATAAATCACATAATAATCATATACAATATAACAATTTTTAGAAAATTATTATAAGTATATATTATTATATGCGTTTTTAGAATATATATATATATTTTACAAAAGTGCCTTCTAACACTGAAAAGAAAACAAAGCGAGGAAGACCCAAAAAGGAAAAATTGTTGTCAAATTGATAGTGAAGTGAAATGATAACGACATCCAATGATTGGATTTATACACGGATTAATATCACGTGAGCAATTATTATTATTATTATTATATATATTTTAATTATAATTGTCCTTATAATTAAATATATATATAAATATTATATATTACACAGGGGGTTGGGGTTGAGGTTGGGGTTGGGGTTGGGGTTGGGGTTAGGGTTGGGGTTGGGGTTGGGGTTGGGGTTGGGGTTGGGGGTTGGGGAACAGGGGTTGGGGTTGGGGTTGGGTTGGGGAGGTTAGGGTTGGGGTTAGTTGGGGTTGGGGTTGGGTGGACTTTCAGGGTTCATAAATTATTTCTGAAAATTGCAAAAAATGAATTACTGTTGCTTTTAAATGGAAATATATATCAACACTTGCTTGGAAAACAGGTTGCATGTATGAAACTTAACAGAATTTGAAAATCAATTGAATCATTTTTCATATCTGGTCAAGTGGGCAAAAGGCCCTCAACACGAGTGGTTTGCCCAACAGCTGCGCAGAAATTGCATATTGTCTCTACACGGTAGTTTCACCAGTGGTCATACAGACGTAGCCGGGAGCTTACATCCGATAGCTCGCTACAGCTGTTGCAGTCGTCAGTGATCGTATATCGGCGGGAGCGCTACACCTCCAAGTTCAGCACAAAAACAAAAGCTTTGCAGACACTTGACAGCTACAATGGCTATTATTGATATTAATAATATAAGAAAAAGAACATCTGTTTTAGGTGCCATTTGCTTATTTGGGGGATATAAAGTCGCATATTACAGAATACCACTTAATTTTATTTTTTAAAGAAACAAAAAAACTCTAGCTTATATAATATGGGTATATTATTTGGAAGAAATATATAGACTTTTCAAATTATGAGACGGACTTGTTCCAAAGCGAATTACCAGAGGAAATTCAATTAGAAGAAAATAATTTTAAAGTTAAATTAAATAAAAATTGTAATTAATTTGTATAAAAAATATACATATGTATCTAAGGTTGTAACGAACATAGATATGTATCACTTTGCATTTTAAAACTTTAAATAAAGAATAATTCAAATTCCAAGATGGCTTCGCTCAATGGACTGACCAGGAGTGTCATTATTGACAAGTCAAAAACTAGAAAGTCGAATTATACATCTTTGCTGTCGGCCGCACCACTGACCCGGCAGATGGCTACCACCACACGCTTGGTTGTGACCGGACATACTAGGTCTAGTAGACGGTGCAGTGTTCGGCTCTCCTTTCCTGTGGCCACGCCTCTTCTGGGCCAAAAAGTGCCACCACACTACTCATTTTGTCTAATAATGGCAAAACCACTGGGCAAGCAAGTGGTGTAGAAGGCCTGTTTTGGAGTGTTGCAAACTGTCATATTTGGGCGATCATTTTCAATTTTTACATTAAAACAGTCCCGTTAAATGCTGATTCTCAGACTGCTACACATTTTCATCAGCGATGTAGCATAACAGCACGATCTTTATTCTTGAAAACTGATCACAATTGATCAAACGCTGTAACAATTCGAGAATCCATATTTAACTGGAACCTTCGGGAATACAACATGCCATTACAAGTATGTACATATATATTATGTTTTTGTCAAACAATATATGTATTTAAAAGAGTTTTGGTATTAAAATTGGCATAAAAATTCTGGGTAATTATAAAAGTACCGTTTGTTCTATACATAAAAATGCAGTAAAAAAAGATTCATTAAGGATTCAGGAGCTATGTATTATCAATCCATCTGTAAAAACAAAAATGCTTCAAAATTCTGTAGAAAATAAGTTTATTTTGTTGTTAAAATAAATTTGTCCCAAAGGAAAAAAAAAGTTTATTCAGAGGTATAAAAATTAATAAGTATGTACAATTAAAAAAACAGCTTTCACAAATAACACCACATTGGTTTAGTTCTTTATTTCATTGGTTTTAGTAACTGAAAATAAAATTTAGAACTAAATATCCTCCACAAGATTTATTGTACAATTTGATCAAATCGATGCCGACATTGACACAAAAGGAATAACTCACCACTGTAGAACAAGTTTTCCATAGTTACAGTTATTGGATGTTCAATCTATTATGACAATATACAGCAAAATCTCTCCCCAATCTCACTTCATAAATCTGTTGTAAACAAAATATCAATAAAGTAATCAACAATGTAAAAGTATATTTTTTCTACAGTAATATAATATTCTGTATAGAAATATTTCCACTTCTCAATAGCAGTCAGTTTTTCACAATAATGTACATAGAAATGTTTGACAATTGTTTGAACAAGCCTGCGGACGAATCACCTAATATGGATATATGTATAGAATATGTATGTTGAAATAACAGTTCTGTACACAACACGCATAGAGTGAATGTATGTTAGCACTTCACTAGCAGTTGGCGTCCCCATTGGGCGCCGTCAGCGGGTCCTCGTCCTCGTTATAGTCCAGCGAGAGAACCGACGCTCTCCGTTGCTTCTTACTTCTGGCCGCAGTACTGCACTCACTCCAGTCACTCTCGTAGTTGCGTTTCTTTTCAAAACCGCTTTCACAGTTAGTTCTACCCGATTTGCTTTCGTCCATCCCATTAACATTGTAACTTTTATCCTTTTCACTAATGGGGTTGGTACTATCCCGACTGTCCTCGTCGTCACATATCCGCTCGCGCTGGGAAACTTTAATAATGAGGGCCGGCTCAGAGTCGTAGTCTTCCGCCGTGGATCCGTTGGTGAGGCCCGCGTTCCTGCCGGCTGCACCGCGCAGTCGCAGCGAGCCCACCTCCGCCTCCAGCACCTCCGTCCTATCCCGCGAAGCCCTCAGCTCTTGTTGCAGGAACAGGATGGTGCTCTGCATGCCCTCCACGTCTTCGTCCAGTTCTTGGAGAAACTCGTCCAATTCTGACAAAGATACAAATACACATTAATACTGGTAGATAACACATTCTACACCGTATTGATAATAAAGTATCTTAAGATAAACCCCGTAGACAGATTAAATAAATACTATTAGTTTTCACAACAAATGGTTATTACTCGTGTGGGTGAGAACCAGACTTGTCAGATCTGTATTTTATAAATAATAATTGTTATTGTTGTAATGTAAAAATTAAAGAAATCACCTGACTGAGATTTCCTTGCTTCTTCGCTGAAGGTCTTCTGCAAAGCTAAATCTCCCTCCAGCTTGGCTATTCTACCGCTCGTGGTCATCTTCCCGAGCTCTTCGTTCTCCTGATGTAAGAGCCTGCATTTTGCCATAAGTTTCTTGCCAGTGTTTGAGTCAGGTGTGAATTTCCAAGCAGTGAATTCATTTTGCGTTTCCTCTAAATGGTTTCTGGTGCAGGTGAGTTCTTGCTTCATTCGCATGACCAGGACATTGACAGCCGGATCCAGCAGACAACTTCGCGCACTGCCTACAATTCCAATAGATCCTACTTGTGCTGATTTTAATTCTCCAATTTGGGCCTGAAAATTAATCCAAAATGGCAGAAACATTAGAAACAAGTGCTACCACTCCACTCTAAGTGGGTATTATGGGATACTATTGCAGGTTACTTTGATGGTTTAAATACAACAATCATACGATTACATAACAGTATGCTTAATTAAATATTATAGATAATTGCACGGAGAATGAGTGTAATTGTAATTACTAAGTAAGCTGAGACAAAGCATTTGTGATATTTTTTAAATAGGTACAAAATAAATGGATTAAATATTTAATAGGAAAACAATGTATTTTTCTCGTAATATTAAATGTTTGAATGATACTGGCAGGATGCTTGCTCCAGAAAATGCTGCTTCTCCAGTTTTGTGGAGAAGCAGCTCTGTCAGAAGACTGAAAAAAAACAGTGGCTGCTCGAGTAGAGGCATTTTCCTAAAGAAAAAGTGAAATTAGTATTATATCAGGAGCGTATTATGTCAGAAAAGTACTTTTTATAGAGTAGTGATAAACTACCAAATAAATATATTTACAGGTACTCCTCACTTGACAACCACTCGGACTTATGAACTGAACTTGTCAAATTTAAAAAATATATATATATATATAAATATTGCATACAAATGCGGATTCGAATTTTTTTAACACATATCTTATTTTTTAATGAAAAAACACAAATAAAATTGATACAATTTTTAGTAATTTTGTTGATTGTATTTATGTTGTATAATTTGTTTTATCTCTATTCAGAATAAACAAAAACGATCAAGCTCCTTGCTTATCGACCAATTCGCTTAACGACCTAGTCGTTGGAACGAAACTCAGAAGTACCCGTAATGCAAACTCATTATCACTGCGAATAAAATGTTTAAAAACATCAATCTTATTCCCATTAAAACATCTGTGAAATGTTTTATGACTATCAGCTATGATACATCAAAACGGTTGATGCGCTAGAATTTTTTGGTAAAAAAAATTTGCAATGTAATTTATCTCCAAAAGTAAAAGCTGACTTGGTCGGTCATCAAATTTAATGAGCATCAAATCGACGGTCAGCAACATTTAGAATTTATGACAATCAGACAGCTGATCACAATTTGATCAAAAGCTAAAACAGGCAGAGAATCAGTATTAAACTAAGAGGGTTCAAATGTCAAAAATAAAAAATAGCGCTGTTTGTCAATTTGGCGGTAATCAAATGCGATTAGTTCACTTGAAGTGTATGTGTGCCAGTGAGCGTGTGTGTGTATCAGCATGATAGAATAGTCGGGTGGCGTACCATACAGTCCTGAAGCTCCTGTTCCTTGGCGGCCAGCCTCCGCACCAGGACTCGCTCTCGATGCTGGGACTCAGAGTGCTGCTGCTTTATTCTCTCCTCGTGCTCCCTCAACTTCTCCAGCGAACCTTCAAAAATACACCACCATCAGTCACTGCACTTCCATATCAACTTCCTTATTGTAACAAACAATAACATATTTAAAATATCATAATATGAGCTCGTACACACGAAGCGCTTTGAGATACGGCACATTCATAGAGCGCATGTACACACTCAAATGCACTTTTCCCATGAATTTTCTAGTTACTCCAGGCGCCTCGTGCGTACATGGTCTAAACATAATACATTGCGTGGTAGTTCTATTATTGCTATTTTATAAATGAAATGCAATTTTTAAATTATTAGTAGCTTCAGACATATTAACAATAGAAAAGTTGTTCCCTCTTCAAGAAAAGGGTCCACATTGCGGTGGCGGTCGCTTGCAGACCGACCACGCGATGAGAAAGTCACCAAGTGATCATTTGAGAGGCTTTTGTCAATTACTTTGCTCAATATTGATTAGGAAAGAGAAACATCAATTAATTATATTGTACATGATCCAAATCAAATGCTAATTCTCATTCAACGTGGAAAGTGAAACGGTTGTAATAAAGATGTTTTTCAGAAACATAAAAGGTATTTCAGACAAATAATACATTAGTAAAAATATTGTATAATCTCTATTTAGTTACATATCTATTTACTGCTGCGAAAACAATACACATAAAATATTTTGGCAAAAATTACAAAGGTTTAAAGATAAGAACTTTTACATTTATTGTGTTTTATGATAAGGATTCAAACAAACAAGGCGCTGGCAATCACCCAAAACTGCATCAAAACAAAAACCAGTTCAGATTGTGAATTTAAAAAAATCTTTTAAAAGTATATTTAGCAAAACTATTAAGAGTATTGAATATCTTCTGAAATATTAAAACCACTAATACACATTTGATAAATACTAAAAATCACATATATTGTGTTATGACTCTTGAGGCATTGGAATAATACAGAATTGTCATAATAAACTAACCATTTTCAACGACACTTTGCCCCATAAAACAAATAATTAAACTATGAAATGTTAAAATTATTTAAAATATAAGATTTATTGTTAATAGTGAAAATGCGTATCAAAACGGCGCATTATAAATCTCGGCAAGCGATTTTACAATAATTAGTAATATTGGAGTATGTTTAAACATTTTGATCATCTGCTGATTTAAAATTCTTTGTTGGTAGACTGAATGACCTTCCCGGGGTCACCTGGTTTGGCTCACACAGTTCTGCATTAAACTCACTTTAAATATTGAACGGTCAACTATCCTTTAAGCATGAATTTGCAAAAATAGTGAAAGATAAATCTGACAATATTAATTATTGGTCATTCAACAAGGGTCAGAAACATGATGAAATTTATTCAACATACAATAAAAACCAATACATTTGATTATTTCTAATTTTGTAACTGTCAATTCATGGTGAAATTCCATTTAAATATGATTTTTTTAAATTAAAAAACCTGTGTAACTATCTTCCACTTGCTTATTTCAGACCGAACCGGTTTCACCCTATCACGGGCATCTTCAGACTGGTACAATTAAAACTAAATCTATGGTATATATAGGATTTATTTCAAGAGTCCCATTGCTTTCTAAAATTGTATTACAAAAAATAGCATTGTAATTAATCCCCAAAAGTAAAAGCTGACTTGGTTGGGCATGTATTACAATATTACAAAGAGTAATGGAACAAATGCTAAATATATACCATAGATTTAGTTTTAATTGTACCAGTCTGAAGATGCCCGTGATAGGGTGAAACCGGTCAGGTCTGAAATAAACAAGTGGAAGATAGTTACAACGGTTTATTAATTTTAAAAAAAAAATCATATTCAATACATTTCAACAATTCTTTTGTAAGTAGCAAAATTTAATTTTAAGGAAAATAAAATTCAACATATAAAAAATGGCAAAACACGTCATAACAACTTTTTGAAGGAAGCATTACGGATGTAACTTGGGGTAAGTCCATGCAAATATTTGCTGTTATTTATATAAATATTTAAAACAGCAATAAAGTTCACTTTCTAAAAGGTATGGAATAACACCTTTGACCAAAACATGGTCGATACATTTTAATATTAATTACAGAAAACCAAAATACATGCAGTTTTTTAAATTTTATTTAGTTAAATTGCTTTGCCTTTCTTCGAATCCCCGTTTCATCAATTGAAATTATTTGAAACAAAATTAGAATGGGCTGGTATATTACCTAGAATTTGGTACAAAAAATAGCGGTTTTGTTGTCATTCAGAAACTTGATGGTAATATTGTATTAAAAAAAGCAAACACTCCGTTATAAACCATGGATTTATAATATTTTTACGCCAACCGGTTTCACTAAGATCAAGCTTGGTCAGGACAAATATAATAATACAATATATTATATATACACAATAACTCTGTATTATTCTATAGATATTATATTTGTCCTGACAAAGCTTAATCTAAGCGAAACCGGTTGGCATAAAAATACAATAAATCCGTGTTTTATAACAAAGTGTTTGTTTTATATAATATAAAATAAATTATTAGGAGATGAGGAATCAAAGGTACTATTTAGAGATTCTGAGCAATGTAACAACTTATAAATTCGACAATAAGAATCATGTAACAATATAAACATAATATTCTCTAAAATTTTCCTGACACTAACTAGGTTTAAGTTTTTCCTTTATCATCATTAAAATAACGAAACTTCCACACGGATGTTAAAGAGACAGTACTGGTGGGCGAGTTCCAACATTTTCCTGCCCATATCAGATGACTCATCCACATTATTGTGCTATTATAGGATGTAGAGTTTTTACGAGCAATAAATTGTTATCAAATACTCGCTGCTTCCTTTGTTAAATTATAAGGATTAGTTACTACGGAGGGTTTGTGAAATTCACAGCGAGAACAGTTGTAATGAGAACCGCTCCAGTTACCAATTGGGATGGCCTCGGTCGGTCATTCACCCCCGTAAAAATAATGCAATCAAAATTAAAACATGTTGGGAGGTATAAGTGAATCGGTAATATTTCAAGTGTTGTGAAGATGTTTAAATATAATTTTTTTAAATTCCTCGCAACTTTTCATCATTAGGTGGGTGTGGGTACCTAGGGGAAAACATTATTCGCAATAAAAATATAAATAAATAAGATTATTTAGGTGGGAAATGCAATTTTCAATTGAAATCATTAAAATGTTGAACAATTTTATTTGCTTTAACTCCCTACACACATTAGGATAAACTCCTATTAAATTTAGTTCCTGTACTGGCAAAAAACGTTAAAACTGGTTTAGAGTTCCCTCGACTAGTTAACGTTTTCTGCCAGACCTGTGATATCATAATTTCACATAGCAATGAAAACAATGTCAGCCATAAGAATGGTACCTATCTACTTATGATCTGAATTCGATATCTGATTATAGCTTATTTGAGTAGGTACATGTAATGAATAAGGTTCGACACATAAAATAAATGGTGAAAATGTAGTATAAAGTAATGTACCCATTCTGATCTACAGCATGTGGTTAAATGCCTCACTCTACGACTTGAAGTCGGTGCCAGGAAACTGCGGAACCTGGCGGGGATGTACCTCGGCACGTACCTTGGGTGGCCGTACCTAGGCAGGCCGTACCTCGGAGGTTATACCTTGCGGAGGACGGATATCATACGCACTGTTTCAAATGATTCTGCTTATGTTACACCAATTCATTTTGATCAAATTTTAACAAGTAACGATGATTAGAAAAATATATTTGCAAGCATTTTGCATCATTACACTTGAACACTCAGCGGCAAGACAGCCATTTTATTTTCACATCACAAAACCGATTTCACATTGTTTCACAAAATTACTTTTAGGGCGGTTCTAGCACTTTTAACACGGGAGGGACTTTATAAAATACTACTAGAATGGAGGATAAACCAAGTGATGCCAGCACGAGACTATTGGCAATGCTCCAGGCACGGATGGACACTGACATTATTCTGCATCGCCACAGTACAAAACACATTTCTTTAAGAATGGAGTAAAACAATAAGTGTGAGGTAGAAGCTACACGGCGACAAGTCGATAGAAGTGGCAGAACTATACAATTTGAAACATAGCACATTGTTACGCAGCCGTACATTACACTGTGTTCAGCTGGTGGCTTCAAGAGATGGATAAGTATCCACAAAGTTGTAGGGTTTAAGTACCTTCGATGTTTCTGTTGTGAGCTTCAAGATGGTCTATGTACTGTTCTTGCGAGCGCCAGGCGAGACGTAGGGCTTCAGCGCCGGCGGCGTCTACTTGGGCGGCTGGCAGCGAGACTCTGCTGGGAGCATTATTGCTAACAGCGGTGACCCCGCTTCCACAATCCTCTGACATTCTAATTTGTATAGAGGATTAGTAGAAGCTGGATGGAGCCAAATTTCTGATATGAAGACCACTGAAAATAA